>FR997733.1:20007500-20302500 GCA_905475445.1 Ochropleura plecta
ACTCAAAGTAATGGCTGTGTTTAATTTTGCTTAACTTGTCTAACAAAAAGGACGATATTTTTTTTTTCTAGCGCGAAGAGACTAGGGGTGTCTCTACGGGACGATTATATAGGGTGGGAGTTAAAGTTTTTTTTCGGATGGGAAATCATCATATAACTTCTCCCGTTTTGGGCGGAGCGGGAGGGAGTGTCAGACTGTAGGTAGATAAAGAACTCATCCATGTTCCTTTTTTTGCCTTTTGTGTCCGGGATCGCGGTATCTCTTTCAAACAACCCGCAACCCCTGCAAGAAGTATGTAGATACTAATATCCTTACTAATATTATAAAAGCGAAAGTGAGTTTGTTTGTTACGTCTTTACGTCCAAATGGCAAAACCGAATTTGATGAATTTTGGTACAGGGATAGTTGGGACCCTCGAGACGGACATTTTTTTTAAGTGAGAAAGGGGAAGAAATTTCATATGGAATTTTTCGCAGTTTTCAAGGTAGGAAGCTAAAAATCTTTGCAAATCGCAACGAAAAATATTTGCAAATCAGGAAAAGGGAACCCCGTGTTACCTCAAATTTAACGCGAGCGAAGCCGCGTGCAAAAGCTAGTTATAAATATAAACCTTCCTTGAATCAGTCAGTCTATTGCTAAATACCATACCGACTTTTACTGAAACAAACATTAATCGATACACACAAACTTTCGCATTAATATAAAATAGTAGTAAATTAATGATTTGTACGTATCTGTTTAGCAAAGAAGTTATTTGATGATTTCCCATCCCTAAACAAAAGTATCTACTTACATTGCAACCGTGCGAAGCCGCAACGGGTCGCTACTAGACCATAAAACAAAAATATATCAATACTAGCTTTTGCCCGCGGCTTCGCTCGCGCTAGATTCGGAATAACACAGTTCCCCATTTCTGATTTAAAGCTACCTGCTACCTGTCGTTTTTGCCCTTGCACCTTATTGATTGTACCTAATAGCAATGCTAAGTTTTCCCTTTTCTTCCCTCTTTTTCCCTCATTTCCCAATTTACAAAAAAAAATTGTCTATTTCCGTCTCCAGGGTCCCAACTATCTCTGTACCATTTATCAAAATCGGTGTAGCCGTTAAGGCATGAAGACGTAACAAACAAACAAACTCACTTTCCCTTTTATAATATTAGCAAGGATAGAAGTACCTATGTCAGAAAGAACGATCCACAACAGACAAAATACATTAAGAACCTTTGAATCATTTAAAATGAATACAATCGTACCTTAAGTGCGCCTTCAATTATTTCGAACGCGTTTCAATTCAATTAGCGAATTACAATCGTTTACAATATTAATTAATTTAACTGACATGTTTACAATTGGCTAGTGAATTTACTAAATTGATTTCTACCATTGAATTACTCCAATGAGCCGATAACGGAATAAACATGATATACTGGTATTATTTTAATTCTTTAATATATTGGTTTTGTAGTGTGTCTGGATTATGTTCGGGTATTAATATCGTGGTTCATTTTGATAGCAATACAATGGAGTTATAATGTTTCAACTTTTAATACATTAATGTTAATCAGTCATACTTAATTCCACTAATGTTTTAAATGCGAAAGTTTGTAAGGATGAATAGATGCCTGAATGTATGGATATTTGTTACTCATTAACTAAGAAACTACTAAACAAATTTAGATGAAATTTGGCCTACAGATAGTTTATAACCTGGATTAATAAATACCAAGTATAGTAGAACAATGTCGTGAACAAGTACTTAGACTTCACGCAAGTACTGCAAATTAGTACTTTATTCATAAATATCTGTCTCTTATTTAAACCCTTATTAGAAATACTAACTTTATGTTTATGAATGTAGTGTCTAATTTATATTCGCAATTTTGAATATTATGAATTCTATATTATAACACTTTATACTTCGTCTTTGCTTGCCTGACCTAAACCAATAATCAAAGATGATGATTCTTGGATGGTATAGATGTCAAGTCCATAATGTAGGAACTCCCAGACAAGAGCCATAAAGGCCGTTAGTGTTCCAAGCGCGTCTCAAAGAGATGTCAGCAAAGCAGAGGGGCCTGCCAGAACTACCGCCTGCCAGGGTTCCGGGATGTTCGAAAGAGATGTCTACCGCAGCCCTGGAACATAAAGGATAACAGAAGGAACATGGTTGGGTTTAAGTCGGTGAAAGTCTGACACTCCCCCCAAAAGTTATTTGATGATTTCCCAACCTCTAAAAAAGCCAACAAAACAATTATTGTTTTAAATAAATACAGTGTAACTCGTAACTTGCCGATCTCGTACCTCAGGACCAAAAGAAATCGGGTCTTGGTCCCGAAGGGGACATAAAGCTGGTCCAAAGTCGTAAAAATACTAAAAGTATGGCAACTATCGACAGGTGTGGAAATACCGACTTCGTATTGAAAAAGAGCTGAAAACTTTTGTTTAGTTTTTCCAGTAAATATTCGTTTTTGGCGTTAAGAGCAGTGTCGTGCTGGCAAACGGTAAATCCTTTCTAATATTATAAAAGCGAAAGGGAGTTTGTTTGTTTATTTGTTACCTCTTCACGCCTAAATGGCTAAGCCGATTTTAATGAACTTTGGTACAGAGATAGTTGGAACCCTGGAGACGGACATAGTCTATTGTTTTTTAAATAAAAGTGAGAAATGAGGGAGAAAAAGGGAAGAAAAGGGAAAACTTAGCTTTGCTATTACAATACATCAGGCGCAAGAGCAAAAACCACAGGTAGCAGGTACCTGCAAATCAGGAAAGGGGAACTGTGTTACCCAGAATTTAACGCGAGCGAAGTCGCGGGCAAAAGCTAGTATTTTATATTCCGCTTTGTCTATTCTCGTTTTGGAAAAACAATATTGGAACTTGGTGAATGGTCTAGTCAAACTAAAATTGTTTGTTATCAAAACCTCTAGCAATTTACAAGGTATGAACATAACAAAAGCTTTTAATAAACACTTTTCTTTCTGTCTTTCGATTTTTGAAAAAAAAACCCATTCTAGGAATTTCTCCTGTAACGTGGGTGCGTTTACAAACATTTAAACTCACAAACACAAACAGCCAGACCCGAAACAACTACCTGTAGGTCATACAAATGTTTGTTACGTGCGGGGATCGAATCCGCGACACGCAGCGCAGCAGTCGATCGCTTAGCCAATGCGCCAACCGTGTCGTCAAGAAAGATATGACAACATAGAAAATCGTGATCACAAAGGCTAAATTTTGTTTGTCTATTTGTTATTCCTTCACGCGCAAATGTCTTGACCGATTTGGATGAAATTTGATTTGTAGATATCTTGTACCCTTGATTAACACATAGGCTTTTTATCCCGATCTACGTGTGCGCGCTAGTAAAATAATAATATCGTTCTAAAGAAACATATCCATATCTAATATATAAAATTCTCGCGTCGCGGTGTTTGTAACCAAACTCCTCCGAAACGGCTTTACCGATTTGTATAAAATTTTGTGTGCAAATCGGGTACGTCCGAGAATCGGCTAACACCTATTCTTCATACCCCTCTCCAGAAAAGAAGCGGGTAAAACCGCCAGGAACAGCTAGTATTTCCCTAAAAACCATCCAACTATCAACATACACAACCCGAACCTATTTACCTGAGACGCTCCTTACAGAATAAAATGTTTTTCAATGTTCGGAAAATGACATGAAAACAGTTGCATTTGTATGTAAATAAAACATTCAAATACACTGCGTATTAGACGGTACAGGGTAGACTGGAGAACGGGATGTCAAAGTAGGTAACGGCAGTTGGCAAGGTTCTCCAAACCAATTGGACGTTTGTTTCTCTACTACAATCTTTAGTACGTAATTCGAAAAGTGGCTAAACATCTTCAGATATTTATAGAAGACAGTTTTTGGCTTGGTCGCGAGGAAAGTTGTAAGGATGAATGTGGATGGGTATAAATAAATATAGAGGAAGACCAAAACAACGATGGGTAGATTGTGTGAAGGGTGTTTTTTTTTTTGGTGTGGGTTTGTGGGTTTGGTTTTTTTTTGTGTTATAACTTCCCCCGCTCTGGGCGGAGCGGGGGGGAGTGTCAGACTTTTACCGACTAAAACCCACCCATGTTCCTTCTATTTTTTTTTTTTTTTTTTTATTATTGATAGGCTCGCGTTTGACCACTATCTCACCTGATGGTAAGTGATGATGTGGTCGACGATGAAGCACGTTTTACGTTCCGGGGCCGCGGTATCTCTTTCGAAAAACCCGCAACCCCGGCAGGCGGAGGCTCTGGAAAGCCCCTCTGCTTTGCTGACATCTCTTTGAGGCGCGCGTGAAACACGAACGCGCCGTCAACACGGCCTATCGTCAATAGACGGACGGACGGTGAGCTACCCATTGCTCACCGTCCACAGGCCCGTATCTACGGTGGCCGGGAGTGGTCTCGCGGCGCCCGGCGCCCGGGGCGTCTCCCGCGGCGGCTGGGTTGGATTGAGGTTCTCTCCCTCAAGGGAAGGAAGAAAGGGTGTTATGGCAAAAAAGGAGGTGTCTCATGAGATGGTGGGTTATAAAGAAGAAGGCAGGAGAATGCTGATGAGTCTTTGTTCCGCGACTCAATCATACGCAAACACATCACATTCTGGGTACCTACCTTTGACTATCTAGTCAGAAGGGCGTTTAAATCTTGAGAATAAGACACACAGGCGATTCAGTTCTCGCGACAGTTTTGGAAAACGGTTGGGCGAATAGATTGTGCAGATGCGGACTAAATGCCAATGCAACCAAAGCCTGGCTGACTAGACCAATGAAGCAGTCAGAATTCTAAAGAAAATCCTTATCCTAACTAATATTATAAAGCGAAAGTGAGTTTGTTTGTTTGTTACGTCTTCACGCCTAAATGGCCAAACCGTTTTTGATGAATTTTGGTACAGATATAGTTGCGCCCTAAAGACGGACATAGGCTTATAAAAAAAAGTGAGAAAAGAGGGAGGAAGAGGGAAGAAAAGGGGAGAAAAAGATTTTTGTTTTCGTTCATCACGCGGGTTAAAGTTAGCGTTAGCCCAAAGTAGCTAAGCCACGCGGACAAAGTCGCGGGCGGAAGCTAGTTATACCATATAGTCCAAGCGCTTGGTGAAGTTATGTATGCAAAATTTGAGGACCGTATTTGGTGTATGGTTTTGAACTCAGAAAAGCATGTCGTATTGTTCCATTTTTTTTAAACCCCATCCCCTTACTCATATAGTATATTAACTGAACACATGCTTTGGTATCATTATAACGATTGTTTTAGTGAGAATATCCAACTGATTCTTATTATTAAAGATACGTGACTACGTACTAGTTATGTGAAAAAAGAACAGGAAAATTAAAAATAAAAACAAAATAATATAAAATGTTTCATTTAAACAAGCAAATCTGAACATATCATAAAAGAAAAAAATGTACAATCGAACAGACAATCGTTAGTTATGCATTTTTCTTTAATTGTAAAAATTAATTGGATATTCTGCACAGTCAGATGCAGATGTTCAAATCCACATCCTTTAGCCGCTTCGTCGAAGTATATCACCTTATCAAATTGATCTGCCGACTGGAGTTAGCCAACTGCCGATCTTGATGTCGAAGGACTAGACACAATCCGCAGTCAGACTACGATCCGGTCTTTTGGTCAGTTTTATCTTCACTTTAATTTTGTCCATCTGTATTCGTATACTGGTATCAGTGTATCTGCATCCAGATTGTTAGGCGACGGCATTGACTGTGTATTCAACCCTAACCAGCCACCCACATCCCCATGACGTGTGAACACATCTTAGACGCAACTCCCCAGTGCGGACTATCGCAAACGGATCGTGCCCCCGCATAATATACGTATGTTTGTTTACGGACAATTGAGACATGCTTCAAACTTCATACATAATAATGGAACCGGGCTTAGAACTCGGGTTACTGGTAAAATATTGGGAGTCTCAGACTTATGTTCTTAGTAGGTATTAGCAAGTTGTGCGTTATAATCGTACGGTTTAGTTATGGATCGCTCAGTGTTTTGGTCGAGGCCTTTAAGGCGCTGTATGATAGCAAACACTTCGTAAAACGTCTAGATTTTCGTCGCAAAGTTAGCTATATCTGAACATACCACAAGCCAAAAATACAGTGTATGCATAAAGAAAAGACTTAAACAATAACAGTTTACAAAAGTGGTCTAGTACTACAAAAAAAAATGTTACGAAAATTTACACGAGATTATTATACGAGAATAAATACGAGAAAAATTGAGAATTTCGAAACGAAAAAATTTTTTTCGTTTCGAAACTCTCAATTTTTTCAGCAACAACCATCATATTTTCTATAACAAGGGAATATTTCATAGACTAAAGACATATCTAAAACTTTTTAACATGGAACTGTATTTTTTTAAATAATATTCAATTAAAACTGCAAATTGATTTACATTTTGGCGGACATGATATTCAAATAAAATCAAACGCCGAAATATTTTCGACCTTATTTCTATTCTTTACCACCACTCTCGTACCACTTCTGTACCACTGTCGTATACTTGTATCAGTCCACGCCCAGTCTGCAGCCAGCGTCACCTACGCGAATACCTAAAGATTAGCTTATTACCGCGCCTTAAGGTGTACAGGAGATGATAGTAAAGAGGTAGTACCTACCAATAGATACCCATCCTTCAGAAGCAGGTGTGCTTCCTCACTGTAGTCAAAATCAAACAATGTTTTACAAAAAGCCATTGAAGGCACTTTTTAACGTCAAACTCGGAAGCACAATTGATAAAGGCCAGACTACATGTTCGACTTTCAAGAAATATCGTGATCTTCCTGCCGCTAGTCCTTGTTAATTAGGGTTGGTGCAAAACGTTTTTTTCTTCCACTCTATTCTCTCTTGTCGATCGCCACACAATCATTAATCATTAGAATTGGAATGCTAGTGTTTCGGTGTTTGATGTTTCCTAAAATAAGTCTTTGTGTTACTTCAAATAAAAGAATAAATACAAATTAAAATTAACTCTTCTTCCTTCATATCAATTCTTAAACAATCCGTCCATCTTTTCCTTGATCTTTCTCTCCCTTTCCATCCATCAATTCACACTTTTAGTCACATGCGTTTTATCCCTGCTTATCACACCTTTAATTGACGAGTGGTTACATGGCGGTGAACCTAACAGTACACACACATACCATTACCATTAGAAAGAGGATTTTAAACTAAGTTTAAAACTAGTAGTAGTAGTAGTAACTTAGTTTAAAATCCCTTTTCAAAGAATACCTACTTAATTATATAATAGACAACGTCAACTCACATATCAGAAAAACAATGCCAAAATAGTTTTCCACTAGAACCAAAGACAATCTTATGAAGAACGGATATCCCCAAACATTTTAAAACCTGCTTGCCAAACTTTTTAGACGAATTTGACATTAAACTTTTGCATACCTCAACCCAACGCTGCCCAGCCCAGCTGGATCCAAGAGGAGGGTCCAGCTGGGCTGGGCAGCGTTTGGGAAACTACGCCGAGTCCTCTCGTCATCCATGCCACAATGCTTGAAAACGAAAGTCTTCAATCAGTGCGTCCTACCCGTCATGACCTACGGAGCCGAGACATGGACACTCACGGCAGGGTTGGTCCATCAGTTCAAAGTCGCTCAGCGAGCTATGGAGAGAGCTATGCTCGGAGTTTCTCTGAAGGATAGAATCCGCAACGAATACATCCGACAGAGAACCAAAGTTATCGACATAGCTCAAAGAATCAGCAAGCTGAAGTGGCAGTGGGCTGGCCATATCTCACGAAGAACCGACAACCGTTGGGGTAAACGTGTTCTTGAGTGGAGACCGCGACTCGGCAAGCGTAGTGTGGGACGCCCTCCGACCAGGTGGGATGACGATCTAAGAAAGGCTGCAGGCAGATGCTGGATGCGGCAAGCTGAAGACAGGGCGCTATGGCGCTCATTAGGGGAGGGCTATGTCCAGCAGTGGACTAATATAGCCTGATGATACCTCAACCGAGAGGTTCATTCGTTAAGAGAAGGGTTCAAACTATTTCCTATACTGTAATTTAGGGTGTCTTATTCTTTACTAGCTTTTGCCCTCGGCTGCACTCGCGTTAAATTCGGTGTAACACAGTTCCCATTTCTTGATTTGCAGGTATTTTTCGTTGGTAACAAAGAGTGTGTGTACCGATTCTAGCTTGAAAAGGCAATTTTTCTATTATTGGAGATTTTTTAATTTGTTTCGTGAAAATACACAAGGCAATCTGTCGTTTTGACAAAATAAATAAATGTTTTAAGTCCGCCTTTGTAATCTGTGCTTGAAGTATTAAGTAATTTTAACTTTGTTGCTGTGCCCTCACGGGGTAGGGATATAGCTTTAAGACTATTGTTATGGTACGCAAGCAAATGAATATGAAAAACTACAAAAGTTTATTTTATTTTATAAAAGCTAAATATATTTAAATAGGTAAGTATATATACAAAACTAATTACAAAAACTGGCCCTCGAATAAACATAGAGGAAATGTCCAACTCGTCTCCGACCTTTTTTCGACATCTATAAGCGCCCCTGTAGGCCTATGTGCATTAAAATATTTTGAGATTAAGGCTAGCGACTGTCTATGTAAATGTCACTTAACTGTGATCAACATGAATAAACCCCATTAAGAACCGCATATTTTTTCTCCCCCAAGTCTGGGCGGAGCTTTGGGGGACGTCAGACTTTTACTTACCAAAACCCATTCATGCTCCTTTTTTTGCCCTTTATGTTCCGGGGCCGCGGTGTCTCTCGAACAACCAGCAACCTTGGCAAGCCTATCTGCTTCATTACCCCGTCAATATATTCTTCCATTCATATTTTTCTTGATCTATATACAAACATAGTGAAATTTAATACAAATCCTTGATCCCATTCCTTAAATATTTGAGGTGCGACAGCAGCCGAATGTTGGACCTTTGTGGTCAGGTTTGTAGCCGCTGAAGGGTTAAATCGATTCTATTTGATTGATAGAATATGTATGTTCAGGTCAACGAAACGTGAAACAAACGTTTTAGCCCATTTGATTATACCAGTATATGTTTTTTTTTGTTTTTGTCCATTTGTGTCATCAAACTTCGACCATAGTTCGATGATCATTTTTACTCATAATAAAGGTTGTAAAAGTACTTAACGAAACAAAAATGCACTTGCTGACTATAGACAGAGAAATTGGGGGTTTACTTTTATACAAGTTTTTTTCAAGCTTGATTTTTAAAGTTATAACTTTACTTGAAATACCTCCTCGAATCCCGTACCATTAGCATAATGTTTCGAGTGTGTTACATTGTCTGCTACCATCAGAAGTATTTATTATCATGCATTCATTATTGCAAAGAAAAAGCAACTACTCTAAAAAAAAGTAACTACATACACTAAGTCATAATGAACCTATGGCTTTTGAGGCAACGCCGTTAGCACTTTTCCTGTCCGGCTTAAACCATCGCCAACTATAAACAAAAAGAAAAGAAAAAAAGGAGGAAATGTTTGTGTATTCAGCCAGTTTCTTCAAGCATGCAACACACAACATATTTATTTGTTTGTGAGTCTCTGATCTCCACATGATCCATATAACGTAGGTACGATATGTCAGTGTTTTGCTTCAGTCTTGTTACGTCTGTTTGACGGGGATGAATATAAGGATTTGTTAAGGCTTTTTATGTGTTTTCGCCATGGATAATTCGGAAATTATTACAAGTTTTGTTTCCATTTATTATCGATGTTGATTTTTCTAAAGCCACAATTGTGAGAAACTTTTTACTGATCCTTTTGAAATCACTGAAATGTTATTATCTAAACATACTACTTGTCAAGTATGTATCTAAATATGGTGTGATAGCCAGGGCCACTGCCGGGTTGCGGGTTGTTCGAAAGAGATACCGTGGCTCTGGAACATAAAGGACAAAAAAGGAACATGGGTCGGTCTTAGTCACTAAAAGACTGCGCTCCCCCTCCCACTCTCCCCAGAGCGGGGGAAGTTATTTGATGATTTCCCAACTGTAAAAAAAGTATGGTAGGGTGGAAAAATCAACGACCTATAACATCCCTCAAAGACAATTCCCACCATAAATAAATGTTCACAAATACAACAGGCCGCAAATAAAAAAAATAAAAGCAATTCGTTTTATTTTTCGAACAACCAAGTAACAGGCCAGTTCGAATAAGTTTTGATGTAAAAAATAAAACTATTCTGTTTTTTCCGGCCGCCACCCCTTGTTTGTATTTATTCGGCTATCTCGTTAACATTCCTTGTTTTATTGAGAATAAAACTTTCAATGATACTGTTTGTCAAATAACAAGCATAGACAAAATACTGTATGAGTTGAAGATGACGAAAATAATAAATTATGTTGATCCTTAGTCCATTCGGGGATAAAAAGTAATGTGTTCGACAAATAGTGAGTAAATGATTGGGAACCTATGTCATGTACATATATTTATTTAAGAATGTTCCAGACTATGTTGTATGCTGTGTAGGTCTCTGCAAGGTTAAAAGAAAATATAAGTAGAGATTCTTAATACCTAATGCATTAGAAAAAAAGAATTATGTTTAATGTAGATTGTGAAAACTGCAGGAGTTCTTCATTCTGTTTTAATTTTAATTATTTTTTATTTTCTCACCATAATACACTTTAATTATGCATATGGTTTATAAGTGTGTAACCACTTATAAACCATATGCATAATTAAAGTTTAAGTATATCTAATATATAAAATTTCCGTGTCACAATGTTAGTTACCGTACTCCTCCGAAACGGCTCGACCGATTCTTATGAAATTTTGGGTACATATTAGGTAGGTCTGAGAATCGGCTAACATCTATTTTTCATACCCCTAAACCTCAGCGGGTGAAACCGCTGGGCACAGCTAGTTATATATTAGAAAAAATGACATTCAAATGTCAAAAAAGTAAGAAAATTCTAAATCTATATTGTGTTAGTATGGTTAGTACTGTGTGGGGATGAAAGGAAATGAAATATTGAGTGTGTGTTTCTTTAATGATTGATATTTTTATAAATACGAAAACATTAAGATATCCTAACTAATATCATAAATGCGAAAGTATGTTTGTTTGTAACCTTTTCTCGCCTAAACTTCAGAACCAATAAGTAATCGCCGTTTAAAAAATAAGGTAAACTGTCATTTGTGTCAGATTGGGTTTACTATATCT
Source organism: Ochropleura plecta (assembly GCA_905475445.1). Taxonomy (NCBI): domain Eukaryota; kingdom Metazoa; phylum Arthropoda; class Insecta; order Lepidoptera; family Noctuidae; genus Ochropleura; species Ochropleura plecta. Next base: position 20,018,687 of record FR997733.1, read on the forward strand.
CACAGAGTATTTACATTAAATTTCCCGAAATTGCGGGATATTTGCGATAAAAAAGTACTTTCCATAATAGCCAACAAACATCTCAACTTTACGTAAATATGCATCCGAACATCCTATCTCTAGTAACATACCATACCTGACCTAGCTTAAAAGCTAAACCCAGTTGTGTTGTGACAAAGATGACAATTTAAAAAGAGAACACAAAACAGCAAGCCGAAATTTAAAAAAAGAAAGTCAGACAACGAGATTTAACCCTAAAATGCAGATGTGCACTAAAAATGAACCATTATTTTAGGTTTAAAAGTTTTTGAATCCAATTTTTTGTCACAAATTGGAATTGTGTGTTCAAACATTTCTGATTTTTAACAATGTGTTGTTTGGCTTCTTACCGAAAATGGTGATTTTAAACTGCAAAAAAAAGTCCTTACAAATATTGACTGACATAAGACACAATGACAATATCTTCACATTTTTTTTAATGATCAAAGTCGAAGTAGTAATGTTTACATATGGCACTTAATGTAAAACGTATAAAGTTTATCAATAAACATTTCATACGAATCTAGACTCAAATGTAGTGTCATATACAGGTTGTTCAATGTGAAGAACTTTTGCCAAAATAGATACGTAACATTTTAAAACCGGAATAGAAAACCGGCCAAGTGCGAGCCGAACTCACGCATGAGGGTTCCGTACAACATAAACGGCCATATATTTTGACTACGTAGACATAAAATAAGGCCAACTAGCAGCGATACGAAAGGTCATTAACCTAAAGAACAACTGTGGCGTTGACAATCTAATATTTATCTCTTTCCATCTTGTGCCTTTGTCGTAATGTCTCGTTCTCCCGGCAAAAACATGACAACGTTAAGACGGGTTCGCCAACATTCGGGCGGCCATTTTAGATGGGGTTTCAGCATGGGTTTTGTTTACATTTGGTATCGCTTCTCGTTGGCCGTACTTTAGAGGGTTGATTTTCTTCTCAGCTCTAAGGAACCACAGACTTGATTAAATCGTTTTAATTTAAACGCGATACCTTAACGCGTTCTGGAGATACAGACAAACAGGCAGATAGGCAGACAGACGGACAACAAAGTGATCTTTTAAGGTTTCCGTTTTCACCATTTGAGGTACAGACGCCAGCAGGTCAAGCTACCCGAAACTGTCAATTTTTCCCAATGAACCTTGAACCTAATACTTTAGAAATAAAGTCGAAAATCTATCAAAGAAATCTGACAGATTGTAGTAGCTTGATGTGCAGGCGTCTGTGCAAAAACCTTAAAATGACATAACTGGCGATTCAACCCTAAAACACTGGCGTGCACTAAATGCTCAACTCAGGGAATTTTATCCCCTTGCTGGTACCCACCCAATTGAAGCGAAGTGCATAATCCGGGCGGCTACCACTTAATGGCGCAATTTAATTTTCGCGTAACGATCAACTCTATGGCAAGTGGACAGTTTTTGCTTCGTGCCAACTCGACTGGCAGTTGAGATGTTTACTATTAAACCGCTTAATAAATACGACCTTCGAGGTTCTCGCAAATGTTGGGCAAAGAATATGAGACATAGAGGAGAGAGAAAAATATATTTGTTACTTAATGTTGTTGAGTTTGATGAAATTTCCGTTGTTTTTAAACAAATGATGCAAATTGTCTTGTGGGGATTGCTTGCATCTTTGGTCCTGTGTTCGCAAGGGACTACTGAGCCTCAGGCCCTAGATTCGGTCAGGCAGTGTAATTGTTTTTTTTTCATTGAGAATTTCTCAATAGCTGGCTGCTATTGAGAAATTCAGAGTCTGTGTATGTGCCTAAATGATGGCAATAATTATAATAAACTAAATAAACCCGGACGTTTGAGGGAGAGAACCTCAAACCAACCCAGTCGCCGCGGGAGACGCCCCGGGCTCGTGAGACGACTCTGGCCACCGTAAATGCGGGCTTGTGGACGGTGAGCAATGGGTAGCTCACCGTCCGTCCATCTATTGACGATAGGCCGTGTCGACAGCGCGTTAGTGTTCCACGTGCGCCTCAAAGAGATGGCAGCAAAGCAGAGGGGCCTGCCAGGGCCACCGCCTGCCGGGATTGCGGGTTGTTCGAAAGAGATACCGCGGCCCCGGAACGTAAAGGGCAATAGAAGGATTTTAGTCAGTACAAGTTTGACACTCCCCCCCACTCCACCCAGGACGGGGGAAGTAATTTGATGATTTACAAAACACAAAAAATAAATAAAAAAAAACGGCCAAGAGCGTGTCGGGCCACGCTCAGTGTAGGGTTCCGTAGTTTCCCGTCCGTCACAATAAGTGTTCCCACTTATGAGTTTAAAGGTGGAGGAGGAAATTATTTTGTACAACTTTTTGTCTTTTTTGTACAAAAACTGTTGTGTCAATCAAGTTCAAAATGATTTTCCTAGAAAGTCCTTATAAAGTTCTACTTTTCAGATTTTTTTCATATTTTCTAAACTTACGGTTCAAAAGTTAGAGGGGGGGGGGACACATTGTTTTTTACTTTTGAAGCGATTATTTCCGAAATTATAGACATTATCAAAAAATGATTTTAGTAAACAAGCTACCCGAAACTGTCAATTTTTCCCAATGAACCTTGAACCTAATACTTTAGAAATAAAGTCGAAAATCTATCAAAGAAATCTGACAGATTGTAGTAGCTTGATGTGCAGGCGTCTGTGCAAAAACCTTAAAATGACATAACTGGCGATTCAACCCTAAAACACTGGCGTGCACTAAATGCTCAACTCAGGGAATTTTATCCCCTTGCTGGTACCCACCCAATTGAAGCGAAGTGCATAATCCGGGCGGCTACCACTTAATGGCGCAATTTAATTTTCGCGTAACGATCAACTCTATGGCAAGTGGACAGTTTTTGCTTCGTGCCAACTCGACTGGCAGTTGAGATGTTTACTATTAAACCGCTTAATAAATACGACCTTCGAGGTTCTCGCAAATGTTGGGCAAAGAATATGAGACATAGAGGAGAGAGAAAAATATATTTGTTACTTAATGTTGTTGAGTTTGATGAAATTTCCGTTGTTTTTAAACAAATGATGCAAATTGTCTTGTGGGGATTGCTTGCATCTTTGGTCCTGTGTTCGCAAGGGACTACTGAGCCTCAGGCCCTAGATTCGGTCAGGCAGTGTAATTGTTTTTTTTTCATTGAGAATTTCTCAATAGCTGGCTGCTATTGAGAAATTCAGAGTCTGTGTATGTGCCTAAATGATGGCAATAATTATAATAAACTAAATAAACCCGGACGTTTGAGGGAGAGAACCTCAAACCAACCCAGTCGCCGCGGGAGACGCCCCGGGCTCGTGAGACGACTCTGGCCACCGTAAATGCGGGCTTGTGGACGGTGAGCAATGGGTAGCTCACCGTCCGTCCATCTATTGACGATAGGCCGTGTCGACAGCGCGTTAGTGTTCCACGTGCGCCTCAAAGAGATGGCAGCAAAGCAGAGGGGCCTGCCAGGGCCACCGCCTGCCGGGATTGCGGGTTGTTCGAAAGAGATACCGCGGCCCCGGAACGTAAAGGGCAATAGAAGGATTTTAGTCAGTACAAGTTTGACACTCCCCCCCCACTCCACCCAGGACGGGGGAAGTAATTTGATGATTTACAAAACACAAAAAATAAATAAAAAAAAACGGCCAAGAGCGTGTCGGGCCACGCTCAGTGTAGGGTTCCGTAGTTTCCCGTCCGTCACAATAAGTGTTCCCACTTATGAGTTTAAAGGTGGAGGAGGAAATTATTTTGTACAACTTTTTGTCTTTTTTGTACAAAAACTGTTGTGTCAATCAAGTTCAAAATGATTTTCCTAGAAAGTCCTTATAAAGTTCTTTTCACACTTTTCAGATTTTTTTCATATTTTCTAAACTTACGGTTCAAAAGTTAGAGGGGGGGGGGACACATTGTTTTTTACTTTTGAAGCGATTATTTCCGAAATTATAGACATTATCAAAAAATGATTTTAGTAAACAAGCTACCCGAAACTGTCAATTTTTCCCAATGAACCTTGAACCTAATACTTTAGAAATAAAGTCGAAAATCTATCAAAGAAATCTGACAGATTGTAGTAGCTTGATGAGCAGGCGTCTGTACAAAAACCTTAAAATGTCATAACTGGCGATTCAACCCTAAAACACTGGCGTGCACTAAATGCTCAAATCAGGGAATTTTATCCCCTTGCTGGTACCCACCCAATTGAAGCGAAGTGCATAATCCGGGCGGCTACCACTTAATGGCGCAATTTAATTTTCGCGTAACGATCAACTCTATGGCAAGTGGACAGTTTTTGCTTCGTGCCAACTCGACTGGCAGTTGAGATGTTTACTATTAAACCGCTTAATAAATACGACCTTCGAGGTTCTCGCAAATGTTGGGCAAAGAATATGAGACATAGAGGAGAGAGAAAAATATATTTGTTACTTAATGTTGTTGAGTTTGATGAAATTTCCGTTGTTTTTAAACAAATGATGCTAATTGTCTTGTGGGGATTGCTTGCATCTTTGGTATTCTGGTCGCAACGGCCACTGCTGAGGATGAGGTCCAGAAGGTCAGGCAGTATACCTAATTTTTTATTGGGAATTTCTGAATAGCAGCAGCCACAGAGTCTGTATATGTACCTAGCTCACGGCAATAGGCTCACCCCCTATAACGTCAAACTTGAACGTTACTGTCGAATGTGGATGTACTGTAACCCATTGATTGACAAGTATTTTTTGCGGATGGGAAATCATCAAATAACTTCCCCCGCTCAGAGTGGGGCGGAAGGGAATGTCCCACCCATGTTCATTCTTTGCTCTTTATGTTCCGTTCTTTATGTTGCTCTTTATGTTCTTTATGTACAAATAAATAAACAATTTCATGACGTACACATATTTTGAAAATGACTCGTATTTAAATATTAAATTTAATTATTCGAACAACCTGCAACCACGGTAAGACGATTGACCACTTAAGTTCCAATACGTTCGCACGGCTAAGACGCCACCGACATACTAAAAATTAAAGATATAATAGTTATGTTTCCACTACTAGGGAACATACCTACCACATACACATTTCTACTGTTTTGGCATCGTGGGTGAAGTAACGTAAAAAGCTGGCGTGCAAAAGGTTTAGTACAGACGACGGGACATCAACCTATATAAAACCATTTTAACCTAAAACCATTTTAAGAGAGATCAGGTTATAATAGTTTAGAATAGGTTGACCTGCCGTCGTGTGTACATCGGCATCCTACGAACAATCATGATTATTTTTCTGGTTCTTCTAACCTGACAAATAAATTGTGTTGCTAGGGAGTTTGTTCCGCCACTTCTTCTTCCTAGCTAAAACACTAAATGGCGAAGGGCAAACGCCCGGGTTTGAGGGAGAGAACCTCAAACCAACCCAGTCGCCGCGGGAGCCGTCGGGCACCGCGAGACGACTCCCGGCCACCGCAGATGCGGGCCTGTGGACGGTGAGCATTGGGTAGCACCGTCCGTCTATCTATTAACGATAGGCCGTGTCGACAGCGCGTTAGTGTTCCACGCGCGCCTCAAAGAGATGTCAGCAAAGCAGAGGGGCCTGCCAGGGCCGCCGCCTGCCGGGGTTGCGGGTTATTCGAAAGAGATACCGCGGCCCCGGAACGTAAAGGGCAATAGAAGGGTTTTAGTCAGTACAAGTCTGACACTCCCCCCCGCTCCACCCAGGACGGGGGAAGTTATTTGATGATTTACAATACACAAAAAATAAATAAAAAAAACCGGCCAAGAGCGTGTCGGGCCACGCTCAGTGTAGGGTTCCGTAGTTTCCCGTCCGTCACAATAAGTGTTCCCACTTATGAGTTTAAAGGTGGAGGAGGAAATTATTTTGTACAACTTTTTGTCTTTTTTGTACAAAAACTGTTGTGTCAATCAAGTTCAAAATGATTTTCCTAGAAAGTCCTTATAAAGTTCTACTTTTCAGATTTTTTTCATATTTTCTAAACTTACGGTTCAAAAGTTAGAGGGGGGGGACACATTGTTTTTTACTTTTGAAGCGATTATTTCCAAAATTATAGACATTATCAAAAAATGATTTTAGTAAACCCCTATTCATTTTTAAATACCTTTCCAACAATATATCACACGTTAGGGTTGAAATTAAAAAAAAAATCACTTCCCACTTTACATATAGGGTGGCTACCCTAATAAAACATTTTTTCCACTTTGTCGGCGTGATTGATATACATATTGGTACCAAATTTCAGCTTTCTAGTGCTAACGGTCACAGAGATTAAGCGAGGGCGGACGGACGGACGGACGGACGGACGGACAGACAGACATGGCGAAACTATAAGGGTTCCTAGTTGACTACGGAACCCTAAAAAGTGGCGAAGGGCGGGCGTTTTGGGGGACTGTGTCTTGTAATTTGGCGTTCGAAAAGTGCTGATTATCAGCCTAATTTATTAAAAATATACTTTTGATTTTGATTTTTTCCGACCAAATAGGTGCCAGCTACTACACACCTAAACATTATAGAAAGTTAGTGAAGTGATTGTTGTTGTTAAACTAAAATATGTTGTTGTTAATGAAAGCCAGTCGGCTTCATTAGTACAAGTGAAATATGAATTAATTTCTTCAACCCGCCCATATGTGGTTAGGGAGGGGAAAGAAGACATCGATTTTTACTGAGCTAGTAGTTCTTTCATAATTTAAATGTTTTTAGGTGATTCCAATTAAAAATAATAATAATCTAAATATTGATCGGTACATGGAATAGGACGTATAATTGAAATAAAACAATTATAATTAGGGTTAACACCTACCTTGCCTTTTCTACTTTGACGGGCCTGTTGGTCTAGTGGTTAGTGGCCCTGACTGCTAAGCCGGAGGTCGTGGGTTCGATTCCCACCCAGGACAAACTTTGTGTGATGAGAATGATTGTTTGTTCTGTGTCTGGGTGTGATTTATCTATAATATGTATGTATTTATAAATTATATAAGTATGTATATCAGTTGTCTGGTTACCATAACACAAGCTCTGCTTAGCTTGGGATCAGATAGCCGTGTGTGAGTTGTCCCAAGATATTTATTTATTTATTTATTTTATTTACTTCTTCGGGCTTCCAGTCTAGCCGAATGTCGATGTATCCTACTAATATATCCTACTTACTTCTTAATATAATATAATATTATAAATACGAATGTTTGTGAGGATGGATGTATGGATGTTTGTTACTCTTTCACGTCAAAACGGCTGAACGGATCTTGATGAAATTTGGCACAGAGGTAGATAGGTCCGGAATAATACATAGGATACTTTTTTTCGATATCACGCAGGCGAAGCCTCGGGTACCAGCAAGTATTTTACAGAAAGCGAGTGCCTATTATGACCTATACAACCCATTACTGAATCCTTTACCCTTTGGTAAAACTGGTTGTCAGACTTTCGGGCCACTGACTACCTGTGACGACTGTCAAATTCGTACAAATACAGCCGTGACGAACGTCTTAACGGAGGAACGTACAAAACTTGGTATGTTATGGTACCCACCTACGGATCAACAAAACAGAACACAGAAAAACCGTTTTAAAAATATATATGAAAACTTTTATCGACGTCTGAACCTGACCGATTTTTATCGACGTCTCTGTGTTCCCGCGCATCCCTACTTTAATTGTAAATTCGTTCGCGAATAGCATTAGTGCTTAATTAAAAGTTCTCTCACACTTTGACTGTGTCTGAGGCAGTTTTCATAAACATATGGATTATATGTTGAGTGTGTTCAATTGTTATCGCTTAAAATCTTTTACGATAGTGTTCTAAATCGTCGAAGTTCGTTGTCACTGATGCGCGAATGTTTAATCATCGGCAGCTGTGAGTATTTGGACTTTTAATTAATGACATGTTTTTTTGGTAACTATAATACCTACTAAGCTAGACAGAGGATTATGTCGTACCTACACAGATTACAGCAGTTATACTTAACATAACATAACATCACGACCGTTATCTCTGGAGAGCTAGGCAGAAGTATACAGCCACTTAAAGAGAAAAGTAACCACCTCGTGAGTTATAGTGGTTTTTTTATGGAAATCGTTGGACGTTTTCAACTCGAACTTATTTTTTTATGATTTTTTTGTTTTCTATCAAATTAAAGCATTTACGGACAGAGATTTCAAGAGGGTAGTTTCCAGGGTCAAAGTAATTCCATTCTATTTAGTGCGTCTTTTAGATTATAGACGTCAGTGATTACACTCGTTGCGAAAAAATGCAGCAACGCGTGACGTCACAAGTAACTTTGATGAACTATCTTTATCTATCTTTGTAATTTTTATTCGAATTTACAAATAAAAAAATACGTGTCCCTTATTTTTGAATATTCTAAACTAAAAGACACAATTTTGTTTTGGAAACTAGCCTCTTGTATCTGATGAGCCTGGTTACTTAAAATACAGATTTATTTCTGTAAAATTAACATTCCTTTGTGATTGGAGCCTCCTTTTTATGCAAATAATGTCTGTATATTATACCTAATAGCAAGCAGGTACTATTGGGTATAGGTGGGACATGGGACTGACGGATGTGGGTGCATACCCACATTTCGCCAGTTATATTTTAGTCCCAAGTAATAGACTATTGTCATCACATACAATTTAGTCACAAATCTAGACCCCGTGGCTGCTACTGAGACATTCCTCATGAAAATCCTGACCTAGGAATCTAATCCAGGACTTAGTCACCCAGCAGTTGCGTTTGACTAGACTAAACCAACAAGGCATCTAGACTAAACCAATGAAGAACTATTCAGAGCCAAAATTGAAAATAAGGAAATATTCAATCAAAAATAACTCAGAGCCAACAAATTGACATTACCTATTTATTTAAGCAGCCTTTATTCCAAGTAAAATAATTTTATTTCAGAGGAGCTTCCTAACAAGCTTTTGATCACCGAAAAAAAGTGGGAAAAAATCCGATGACAAAAAGGCGGGACATTTAAAATTCTATACGCGCACAATCGGATCGTTTTACATTATTTTCTCATCGAACCAAATTGGGATTTGGGGACAGTCCTCTTGTGTTTCGTGTGGAAACATACGGGTCGGGCCAAATGGTGGCAACGCGAGTTGCTAAATTCCTTTCAATTTGTTTTTTTCAATCTTACTAAATACATATATTATGAAAGCGAAAGTGAGTTTGTTTGTTTGTTACGTTTTCACGCCTAAATGGCTAAACCGATTTTGATGAATTTTGGTACAGAGATAGTTGGGACCCTGGAGACGGACAAAAGCAATTTTTTTTTAAGTGAGAAATGAGGGAGATAGAGGGAAGAAAAGGGAAAACTTAGCTTTGCTATTACAATAAATAAGACGCAAGGGCAAAAACTACAGGTAGCAGGTACCTGCAAATCAGGAAAAGGGAACTGTGTTACCTCGAATTTAACGCAAGCGAAGCTGCGGGCAAAAACTAGTACACAATATGTTAAAAAAAACCGGTCGACGGAGACTCGCGCACTGAGGGTTCAGTAGAAACTTGCAACATAAACAGCCATATCTTTTGACTGCGTAGACTTAGAGGGTTGACTTTTACACAGCACAAAGAGATCACAGAGTTCAGTATATAATGGCAACTCGATACCGAGTTCCCAAGATAAACGGTCTTGACAGACAGACAGACGTCAACAAAGTGATCTCATAAGGGTTCCGTTTTATTCTTTTGAGTTACGGAACCCTTAAAAGTCCATCCAATCCAAAAGGGGTATTGATTCAACCAAGGACCTGACCAAATAAAAATCATAAAAGTATTTTTTTTTGTTATACAGGGTTATTTGTAAAACACCGGCAACGTCTCAGGACCATGTTACTAATCAACAACTTTTGTTCTAGGACATTTAAACATTTATCATATTTTAGTTCATCAGATTTTCATACAAAAATAAAAATATTGAAATTGAACGCTCTAAATGTTACGAAATCTATGCGAAGCAAACGTAGGTACCTACAAGCGGCGGTGTAGGTATGTAGGTACAGCAAAATACTGAGTTGAAATGTGTTAGATAGGACACGACGAAATCTTGAAGATTTGTTTTTGGTAAATTTTGTAAAAAATCATAGAACAAAAGTTGTTGTTTATGATGATTGTAATACAGTCCTGCAAGGTTGTCGGTGTTTTACAAATAACCCTGTATAAATGGTCGCCACGTCGCTGTCCGCGTTCTATGTTGCCATGTAAGTTTTGTAATTATGGTATGTTTTCTTCAATTTGTATCAGGGTATTATTTATTTACTTTATATCTAAAAAGAATAACATTAACAGGGTTTTTAACATTTTTTTATTAATATCGCAGATTTCTATGATAAAGATATAAATGTGTCTGCTAAACCAATTATTACCTAAATCACTATTATAAATGAGTCCTTTAGTTTTTTTTAAGGTGCTGTGGTTCAAGTTGATCCTCAGCGACGGTGATGATTATTATCATGCAGATATTCAGACAAAAAGGAAATTATGGAATTGTTAAAGAAGGCAGTATCTACTTCTCGATACGGCTCACATTATGACAATTACTGTCTCTGAAGCCCTAACCGGTACCATGTACTCGGCTCTCGATACCTTCAGAAAACTATTTTATTATTTTTAGGACAAATAAATACATAAAAAAATCTGTGTTTGTTATAATAAATTAAATCATATGAATACTATTATTAATTAAATTACCTACATAAAACATATGAATAAGTACTATTGTTAATTATATTAAATAAAACTTGAATACTATTATTAATTAAATTACATAAAACATTTGAATAAGTACTATTGTTAATTATATTAAATAAAACTTGAATACTATTATTAATTAAATTACATAAAACATATGAATAAGTACTATTGTTAATTATGTTAAATAAAACTTGAATACTATTATTAATTAAATTACATAAAACATATAAATAAGTACTATTGTTAATTATATTAAATAAAACTTGAATACTATTATTAATCAAATTAATTAAAACACATGAACGCGCGGTCCCGTCCACAACACTCACATGGGCAGTATATTCCGCAGTAAATCGAAAATTTTAAAAAGATCAATGCCTAATAATCCAATATCAAATGAATTGCCTGTAAATTCGAGTGAGACGTGTCTAGCATAGCGTTCACACTGCGCTGCGAACTTTCTCTTCTTACTATAGAGTAGACATAAAATAGAGTGTTCCTAATCGAATAGTAATCGAATGAAATAGTGATTTTATATGTATTGTCTATGACTTTTGCAAAGGTTTAATAATTAAAAAAAAACACTGGTTGTTTTTTCCTTTATTTTATTTCACTTATGGACTAAAAATTATTTGTTTGAAATAGTACAGCAAGCATACACGTCACTCTTTTAAAAAAAAACTGCGAAAATATGGACGTCATTGTAAAAGGCAACTGAAAAACATTATTGTCAGCCAGCAACATAAAAAGCTTTGGATGTAGGTAACACTGTTTCTGTACACTACTCTATGATCAATACTGATGGAAAAGCGAGCAATGGCGAGCGAAATATCACTCGGTATAATAAACCTATCATCGGTTTGTGAAACAAAGAGGGACTCGGAAGAGGTTTTGCAAAGAGAAATAAATAAGATAATTATAAACCGTTTTAATACAGGTAGGAAACTCCTAGACCTGTCGATACAAAGCCATCATGAACACATTCTGTGCTTGCATTAAATTAAGTTGATGTGAACACTGACATGTAGTGACGGCAGGCTGTGTCAATGGTACGTTCGTGTTCCACGCGCGCTTCAAAGAGATGTCAGCAAAGCAGAAAGGCCTGCAAGGGCCACCGCCTGCCGGTGTTGCGGTTTGCGCAACCGCGACCTCGAAACACAAAGGGAAGTTGTCTATTTATTTTAATAAATAAACATTAATAAGCAAGATCACATTTTACAAAGTGATACTGTTTATTTGTCCGCCAAGCAGAGATGACCTCCTGAACATCGTGTCTGCTCACCGTTTAACTTATGTAGCTTCGAAGATATAATATGCATTTCTCATTTGATCACTTATCGAGTCTGACCCGACTGCAACAACCAAGACTGCGCAGGAAAATCTGCAAAGCGCGGGAATTGCCTTGATTGCGCATAGGTGCAATAACCAAAGTTAACACGTTCAACCATTGAACTGCACGCAAGGTGGCAAATTCGATTGTCTATGAAAACGACTCAAAAACAAAAGACGCGCGATACAGTGTCCTTCCAATTTGAACTATTCTTTATTTAAAATCGAGTTCTAGTCAACCATTATTTTTATTTTGAGAATACTTAATAGCATTTTACAATTAAAACCGACACACCTACAAAAATAAAATGTTTTTCTGTTCAGTGTTGTACTATCGCAGACATTTTAGCAAACAATTTTGACGAAATAAAAATGGTTTTTTTTATGACAATAATGCCAATAATAATGCTTAAAAAATTACTTTCGGTTATAAATGAGCCGAATGCTATTGCGAATGCCAATTCTATTGTCCTACAGATAGAACCTTCAAAAGAATCCTCTCATATCCCGTAGGAAATGAGTTTTTCCCAGTTTCCAATCAGCGGAACAAACATACAATATTGTTATTCTATATTTATATTGTTACATATTAAAACGTTTGTTTCAAAATAAATATATTTGCTCAATGTCGATGAACAAAAGGGTTCATGAAAAAAGCATACATTTACCAACGTTTTGTGGCCTAGATTTTAATAATTTGCTTAACTTTCTTAGAGTCATCGTTTTTAAAATACATATATGTATATAAGTATATATATATTATCACTACTGTCACTGCTTATAGTGATGGCCCACTTCTCAAGCATGAGGTTGTAGGTTAAAATCCGGGCAAGTACCAATAACACTTTTCAATAATAATGTACTATCTAAAGTTGGGGTGTGTAATGTTTGGCATAATAACAAATGCTCTAATTTCACTTGAACTAACGTTCATATGACATAATTTTCATATGACATAATATCAAATGACATAAATTCATATGACCTAATGTTTGATATCATATAATACTCATTTAACATAATAACATTTAGTATAACGTTCATTTTATATAATTTTCAATATGTATAATATTCTTTTAATATACCGTTCATTTGACCTAATATTCTTTTGACCTAAAATTCATGTTTAATGGGCACAGTTCTAGCCTAACTCAAATGGCACATAACCAAACCTTAAAATATTCTATGCATTGCCGAAGGTGGGCTTGGTCGACGGAGCCCCGCTTCGCGGGGCTCCTACTTCTGGGTGGTTTATAAAAAAATAACCACGAAGGGGATGGCGGGGTCTATTCGCTCGCTTCGCTCGCTCACACGACCCCGCCATCCCCTTCTAACCAAACCTATCTGAGTCGGGGTACCCTAAAGTCATGTAAATGTTAATGCGATGCATTGTTGCTAGCACCATACTAGCAGGCGTTTAAAATCGTATCAGATTTTCTAAATTATATTAAAAGTTACTTGGAGATTATGAATATTATAGTAAATGAATAATATGCTAAATGAATATTATGTGAAATGTGCATTATAGGAAATGTTCATTATGTCATATGAAATTAGGTAAAATTAAATTATATCAACAATTCATTATGTCAACTGATCGTTATGTTAAACAAAATTATGTTAAGTAAAATTATGTCAAGTGAACGTTGGATATTTTGTTATTATGTCAATCGTTACACACCCCTTAAGTTGATACTGCGGCCCTGGAACATAAACGGCAAAAGAAAGGAACATGGGTGGGTTATTTGTAGAATTCCTATCCCCAAAAAAGGCCCTTCTGGATATAAGTCTTAGTATTTAAACAGCTGACACACACAGCTGTGGTAAATATGACTAAGTCTTTTAATAAATTATTCCGAAATATTTGTCAAGCTAACGTTGTAAAGGAAATCTCGTACAACCATGGCTCACAATAACAAATAGGTACCGTAAAACAGTTTATAATTTAAAATGTGGAGCAGGCCTGATATCACAAAACACGAAAGCACATAATAAAGGATGAAATCAGCATTTTAGAAGAGCCATATTAATGAACTCTCCCCCCCGCCCCGCACCTCGCCACCAAGCCCTCCCCCTCTGTCGCCCTCGGTTCACGCGTTCATTCGTTGTTTGCCACGAAACAATTAAAATGCTAATTATTTGCCGACAACTCAAATTGTGGACTATGCGGAATTACGAAATGCAAAATATATTATTGAGCGGCTAAATTATAATGTACTATAACATGGTCAGATACATAATCGTTTATGTAATAAGAGTCGACTATTTGTACTGATTATTTGCTTTGAATTCACAGTGTCATGGATTGGAATTAAACTGTTCGATTGGTAACTATTAACAATGGGCACATTGTTTTGTGCAACAGAAATGCGAAATATATTTCATTGTTTCGGACTGGTAGTTAAAGCTGATCCTGATGAGGATTTTCAAATGAGTCCTTACCAGAGGAGCTCGATATCACCAGGTTTTAGAGCGTGCTTCCTTTTATGGTATACTTATGCGTTCGTTTAGGCATTATCTGAAAAGACCAACGTATAATACTGGGGCGGGTAAAAGGAAAACGAGCGCAAGAAAGAACAAGGCTGTTGCAGGGAGTACCCAGCGGTTCACACAACAAGATACCGCATGGAGACATGTCATATATGTTGTCGCGATCCTCAGCAGCGATGAAACTCCGAAAAGAAGAGATCTGTTTATTTTTTCGTTAAAAAACTCACTTGTAGTAAACGATATAAATGAATTGCTGAGCCACGTATTTTTCTTTGGATTGTGGAATATAACCCATCCGAATACAGAGGTAACCACCAGTGTTTCATCACAATCTGATAAATAGTTTAGGAACGCATAAAGGACAAACAAGAAGTAGATATATAAGTAGAGATAGAGAAATTAGGAATTATGTAAGTAAAAAGTGAATCCTACCGGGGCTGCGGGTTGTTCGAAAGTGATACTGCTTTGGCACACAAAAGGCAAAAGAAGGAACAAACATAGATGGGTTTCAGTTAGTAAAAGTCTGACATTACCTACCGCTCCGCCAAGTGCGGGAGAAGTAATTGGACTATTTCCCACACGAAAAAAAGTCGTTCCTTGTCAAATGGCTAAGAAACAAGACTGCTAAAGAGCCTCTGATACATCCCATCACACAGCCCATCTACGCATCCCCATTTAATTCAAATTAGCACAGCTATTGAAGAATTAACTCCAGAAGCGCTCACTCTAAATATTCGGGCTTCCGAACTCTTTGTCGAATTGCAAACTGAAATGTTTGCGAATACGATAACAGAATCGCTTTATTTTCACTCTCTAGAAACTGTTCAAATTATTAATTAAGCTAGCTTCGTGATACAGCGGGACCGCGGGACTGCGGGACTGCGGGACTGCGGGACTGCGAGGCTGCGGGACAGTGGGATTCTTCGTATGAGCAACACAATTAAAATATAATTTTCGTAATAATAAATTGTTGTGACATCACGTAATTGATTAATTTGCGTGAACATGAAAGGGGTAAGAAGTGCCAAGTTGGCGATATGCGTCTTGATTTATAATCTAATTAATTTTGTTAAATTTAGTATGAAGGCGTTCGATTGTTTGGTCTTTGGCTTATTAATGGTGTTAATTAACACTTGGTACACACTGACGTACCTTGTGTTGTAGAGGTCAATAAACACGCAGTCAAAATAATATGAAATGTCCATTCATTCATTTATTTAAAAAAAAATGGGTTCTGTACCTCCTTACCTAAAAAACGGAACCCGTATTGGATCACGTTGTTTTCCGTCTGTCTGTCTGTCAAGACCCCTTATCTCGGTAACGCGCTTAGGTATCGAGTTGAAATTAAAGCCATGTTCCTTGAAAACTCGTTGAACAATTCTTAAACAAAGTCAAAAAGTGTCTTTCGCGCTTGAATTTGAACCAACTTGCTCTAAACTAGGGCAAGTTTAGCCTACCTTACAGCCTCAAAAATATGTCAAGTAGACAAAAATAACAAGCGAAACACGAAGTATTTGGTAAGAAGTTTCTTAAACTTCAGACGTTCGTGAAGTGCAAGGGATTTTAGTAAGAGAAGCCCTTAGCAGTCTTATCTTATGTTTCAAGATCTTTGATACCCTTTGATACCACCAGACACAGACACGGTTGGCGCAGTGGCGATCGACTGCTGCGCTGCATGTCGCGGGTTCGATCTCCGCACGGAACAAATGTTTTTATGACCTACAGGTAGTTGTTTCGGGTCTGGCTGTTTGTGTACGTGAGTTTTAATGTTTGTAAACGGACCCACGATACAGGAGAAATTCCTAGTGTGGGGCAAGGTTTTTTTAAAAAAAAAAGAAAAGTCTTTCAATAAAATTTTACAAACAACGACAACAATACAATGAATAACTAATTCGCACAAAATACTTACGTGTCGAAGTACTCCTCCACATTGCTCTGGCATCCGAAAACCTGCCCAAAAGACTGGCAACATTGCCACATTGAATGGCAATGCTAATTCTTTGGCCAAAGAAAGTACCAGGCCACGTGAAGTCTAAACTAGTGACGACAGGCCGTGTCGACGGTGCGTTTGTGTTCTACTCGCGCCTCAAAGAGAAGTCAGCAAAGCAGAGGGGCTTGCCAGGGCCACTGCCTGCTGGCTTTGTTGCTAACTCAAACTCAAAGCATTTATTTCAATTAGACAATTTTTTTTGGGGTGGGAAATCATCAAATAACTTGCCCCGCTCTGGGCGGAGCGGGGGCGAGTGTCAGACTTGTACTGACTAAAACCCACCAATGTTCCTTCTATTGCCCTTTACGTTCCGGGGCCGCGGTATCTCTTTCGAACAACCCGCAACCCCGGTCAATTAGGCCATTACAGGCACTTTTGAATGTCATGAAAACAAAAAAAGATGCTGCTATAAAGTACTACCGCGGCCCCGAAACATAAAGGAAAAAAACGGAACATGGGTGGGTTTTAGACAATAAAATTCTGACAAACCGAGAAGTTATTTGATAATTTTCCATACGTAACACGTAAATTGTATCTATAAAACTAGTTTTAGACTAAATAATAACAAAAGAAAACAGAAAATCTTTCCTGTAATTGAAATACTTCCGTAAACAAGAAGCAAAGAATCCTCTCAAGACCAAACACGACAACATGTTTGCCATTCCATCAAGCACCAACACGTTCCTCAGAAGTAATCCGTGCGCCCCAATCGGAAGCTCCCGAACATGACGCACGTTTGATGTTCGCTTCCCTTCGAGTTTTGTCCATGCATTTAATGTGGAAGACATCAAAGGCAATCATTATGTATCGCAAAGTTGGAACATTAGGCAGTGGACTTGAAATTTAACGTGAAGTAAGGTACATTCAGCCTAAGATATTATTTGGAGCATATTGAAAAATCTTAAAGAATTTTGGAAAGATTCTCGGAAAATTTTGAAGCCTCTTAGTACATCAAAAAATAATTAGCCTGGAGCCCTAGAACGAGATATTATAAAAGCGAAAGTGAGTTTGTTTGTTTGTTACGTATTCACGCTTAAACAGCTAAACCAATTTTGATGAATTTTGGTACCGAGATAGCTGGTACCCTGGAGACGGACATAGGCTAATTTTAAAAAAGTGACTGATTGTAAAACATTGCAATAAAGGATTCTAAAAAAATATGTAATTCGAAATTCGTACCAGACTATCGTTCTAGAAATAACACATACTAAAACAAATAGCTGTGGGTCTTCACAGACTAAAAAAGTGTCATACAAATGCAAACTCTCCGTGCCTCGTGTCAAAGTTAGCTTTAACTTATACTACATCTAAACGCCCATACTTACGAATATTTGGGATTATTCCATCGCTGGACTCAAACGGAATCATTAATGATCCGTGACGCAGTGAGAATATTATATTGGAATAGTGACGTACGGATTACAACCGTTTTATTTTGAAGGGGTTGGATTAAGCTGCTTGTTTACCAAATAGGATTACACAACGGTGTTGTTGAATTCGGCGAATTTGTAAAGGTATTCGGGTTTCATGTCAGTCTTGGTGATTAAACTTTGTGTAGGCCTATGTGGCGTTATTAATGGCGAAGCCTTTAATATTCTTAACTAGCTTTCGCCCGCGGCTTCGCTCGCGTTAAATTCGGTATAACACACCAAGCAGACCTGCAGTTTTGCTCTTGCGCCTGATGGATTTGTAATAGCAACGCTAAGTTTTCCCTTTTCTTCCCTCGTTCTCTCTCATTTCTCACTTTTTTTTAATAAAAATTAGCCTATGTCCGTCTCCTGGTTCCCAACTATCTCTGTACCAAAATTCATCAAAATCGGTTTAGCCATTAAAGCGTGAAGAGGTAACAAACAAACAAACTCACTTTCGCTTTTATAATATTATAGTAAGGATGTACACAGAAATAAATACAAAAACTTAACAAATTATATACTAAAACCTTCCTTAAGAATCACTCTATCTATTACTAAAAACCGCATCAAAATCCGTTGCGTAGTTTTAAAGATTTAAGCATACAAAGGGACATAGGGACAGAGAAAGCGACTTTGTTTTATACTATGTAGTGATGAGATTGAAGAGCAACGGTGACGGATATTCATTATTATTCAGAGAATGATTTGATGTTGGCTAATCTTATAATGAATATGTACCTTATATATAGGCCACACGACCTTCTGGCTGGCTCCTTTTTCACGCCTAGGCGCCGCTTTTCTCTTCATCGCTGTCACTATGGCGAAACTGTCTACAGCCTCGGACATCACGGCTTGTTATGCTTCCGAATTACGGGCGGTTTTGCACGGCACGCGAATATAAACGACATCCGAAAAGGGCTCTATGCAAAAATCTCATTGGCAATAATAATGTCGCGCAGTTCAACCTTTAAGGTTTTATTCTGCCTAACCGGTCAAATTGTGTGTGTGCATGTGAAGTGGGGCATATGTTTAGTCTTACCTAAAAAAACGCTGTCCTATATTTCTTACTTTTTGAGTTGTGTCACAAAGTTATGTAGTTAAATAAATAGGTAGATAAGTCATTTATTTGATGCAACAAGACATAAAACAGGAATTAACACAAAAAATATCAAACTGATAAAAATATTTTTTTTTTTATATTTGATTATAAAAAAGTAAGGTAGAAGTTAGATTGACCCATTGATTGACCCATAGGCACACCACACATCACATACATTTATAACGGTGTGAGTCACAAGATTGCACCAAATAGGAGTCCAGCTTAGCATTATGTCAGGTAGACTACCTCACGCTTGTATTCTGCAGAATCCTGCTAGTGACACACGGATGTCGAGAAAACGCAATGATCTAAAGATAACAAAATACGATATTGTGTGGCGAATATAATGAAAGTAGGTAAGTACCCACATCTAAACTGACATGCATTTAAAATTGACAGGAGGAAAGGTTTCGAATTTAAATATGTGTCAAAAGAATGCAATCTCATTTCAAACCAAACCGTTCTTCACAACAATAGTTAATATAAAAAACTAACAGAATAATATCAACCGACGAAAAAGTAAGTAAACTTTAAGCGACAACAACAAAAGACAAGCGACAACTAAAAACACACTTGGTACACAAACAAATGAAGCTCGAAAGCCACTTAAGGGACAAACAAATCGTAAACGCCTCTAGAATGAAGTCAGCGACGGAATCTCAAACGGAATAGTGTTATTTAAACAGGAGCTAAACACTCCGGACTGATTAATTGTCTCCTCCTAAATAAATAGTGATGGCTTGATGGTAAGGCTGGTGGTGTAGGACAATCTTTAAGATATACCAGTATTATATCCAATGGGTGTACAATGTAATGAAGCAGAAGAATGAGAAAAATGTTGTGATGCAGAAGAATGTGGAAAAGGTTGTGATGCAGAAGAATGAGGATAATGTAGTGATGCGGAATAATGAGGAAAATTTAGTGATGCGGAATAATGAGGAAAATTTGTGATGCGGAAGAATGAGGAAAATTTTGTGATGCGGAAGAATGAGGAACATGTAGTGATACGGAAGAATAAGTGTTAGGAAAATTTAGTGATACGGAAGAAAGAGGAATATTTAGTGATGCGGTAGAATGAGGAAAATGTAGTGATGCGGAAGAATGAGGAATATTTAGTGATGCGGTAGAATGAGGAAGAAGTCGTGGTGCGGAAGAATGAGAAAAATTTTGAGGTGCGGCAGAATGTGGAAAACTTTGTGATATAGAAGAATGAGGATAATGTAGTGATGCGGAATAATGAGGAAAATTTAGTGATGCGGAAGAATGGGGAAAATTTTGTGATACAGAAGAATGAGGAAAATATCAAAATAAATAAATAAAACAGTCAGGACTTGTGACTGTTTTATTTATTTATTTTGGATCGGAAAACATGAGTTAACAACTCAAAAAAAAGAAGTTGTTTTCCAGCAATATTTATATGGCTTAACGTGTTTTCCGAGGCACGGGGCTATTATACCGTAAATTTCCAAACTCCGAGCTGTTACTGAGAAATTCCCAATAGAAATACGCAATACCACTTTTTGGCCGACCCGGGTTCGAACCTAGTGCTCAGCAATTGCGCTTGCTACTGCGAGACCAACAAAGCAGATGCCCATTGTGCCGAATATGTCCCTTGGGAAACTACATCGCTATCACTGATCTCGCGATACAAAACACACTTTACCGACTGTCCCCCGAATTCAATACAAATTAACATATTTTGTTGGAAATTTGTGCCCAAATTAAGTTGAAATAAGATTAGGTCAACGTAAATAAGTGGACGACGGTAGCAACTGTCCTAATTGACCCAGACGAGGGGGATGCCCAACTTCCCCTTATTATTACGTTAGCGGACTCTTTAATCCGTGTTTTTTTTGTTGAGGTTTTGTGTGCTTGTTGATAGCATAGACTTGAAGGAGGTCACCGTCGATTTGTTGTCAGAGAAGAGTATTTTTGGGTGAAATGTAATTATATACCTTTATAGAAGCGGCACGACGGTACGGTTAGTGAAATAACTGAGTGGTTGTCTGCTACACCATGTTTCACAGGTTTGGTCCTCGCGCTGTACAAATATATGTAGACCTAATTATATTGGTTTCGGGTTTAGCTGTTGGTAAAATAAATTCCGTTTCTACAAAAAAATATATACTGGAGATGATGTTGCATCAATTATTATTAATAACTGACTTCAAATCACAAACATTTCTTGTTATGTCGGATAAAAAAGGAGGTTATTGAACCAAAAAGAAAGAAACAAAAAGCTTAAATTTCGTTTAGCAACTTTTATAACAACGCACAGGCAACGAATGGAATTCCCTGCCTGTATCTGTGTTCCTAAAGCCTGTATCATACAAGTCGCGAGTTGATCCTATACAGGTATAGTTTTTTTTTTCCTTTTTAGCTGAAAATAGCTTAAAATAAAACCTTATCGACAAAAACAATGCATCAAAAACGTCCTACTAAACGCACAATGATTTCATACCTCCATTTTGTCTTTCCCATAAATATGTCCTTTGCAAAGAACGGTATAACCTCCATAGTAAGGACAAAGGTCATAGGGTGAGCCCGAAAATGATTAATCACTGGATTCACTGGAGTACAGGGGACATTAAAATACGGGTACAGTGCGCCGCCGATACATCATGCGTCCATTGTCACAGATAACGTATGGCCGGGTGATACAGATGCAGAATTTGCTGGACGTTATTTTAAAATTTGCTTGAATTATTCAGTTCTTGAATCCATCTCGCCGTAGCCCTTTTTCTTGGTTTGATGGTATTTAGGTATTTTTTAAGGAACTTGAGCCTAGCGATATACAGACACATTTATATTTTGAAATGTTGCTTGAAGCTCCCCTAAATCATAACCTTAAGATGGCTGCGCTCATTTAAACTCACATACACAAACAGCCAGACCCGGAGCAACTACTTGTACCCTAATTTTTTTTTCGTGTTCGAACGTGTCAAAACGGCGACACGCAGCGATAGGACCGCAGTTAGTACGCTAAACTAATGCTATCAACGATTTTAAATACGATACAATATCTACATATAAGTTCTTTCGCTAGAGGTAGATACATAAAGAGAACTTTTGGCAACTGTTGATGTTACAATAACCAAGCTTCTTAAAACCACAAAACTTAAGACCACCAACTATAATACTTGCTCCAACTAATTCTTCAGCTAAGCCATAGACAAAAGGTCAACTCCGTGACGTAATCATCTTCTTAATCGACAAGGACAATGACCCCTAAATGCCAATGATTAATTATGCCCTCAAGCCTCTATTGAGACACTGAACTAAGATGAAACAGTCCCCTTTGTTCGCACAGCTGGTAGGATCTTGAATAACTTAATAAAGTACTCTTCAGACTGTGAATGAAAGAATAATGTTACTTATCAGTTCACTTCCTTCTTGACGGGTAATACCTAATGCTTTTTTCGATTAGACGCGTAAAAGTGTTTTTGACTAAATGTGGACCCCAGGTCCGGATTTCGGATTGTTCAAAAGAGATACCGCGGCCCCGGAACACAAAGGGCAACAGAAAGAACATGGATGAGATTTAGTCAGTAAATGTTTGAAACTCCCCCCGCTGCGCCCAGAGCGGGGAGAGTTATTTGAAGCCATCCCATCCTCACAAAAAAGCGACTATGTAAATTATAGTGTCATTAAGTTAGTGACGTCTGCACCAGGGTATGCGGCAGTGATTTTCTCGCATACCCAATATTTGCACGACATATAGGCTTTCGAATACGATCCTGGATCTGGGTGTTTGAATTGTGTTTGATGAAACAAGTGCAAGGGAAGTTTTTTGATGATTGCCCATCTTCGAGTATATTGCTCGTGAGTGTACATCATCTATCTCTTCATCTTAACATCATCAGAGATATCAACATTTAATTCGAGCACCATGCAACACAACACAACAATATCACATAAAGGTAACGTGAAATTCAATAACTGAAGCCTCATTTTCACACAGAGTATTCCCGAACAGTTTTGGGCAATATCAAATGGCGATACGAGAAGCCGAGACTTTCGATATCAAACTATGAATACATGGAGCCTAGATAAGATAATTGCCAGATTAATTATTTAGGATCTCCAATAAAAGATGTACCTACACAAAATCAAACATTTTTATTTGATATAGGCGTACATGGGCACTTATAAAACGTCGAGAAAAGGTGCACGGTTCGGGTTGGTCGTTTCCTATTGAGAAGAACCGGCAAGAAACGCACTGGTTACTCTTTTAAAATCATTTGGTTTTACAATGTTGTTGTTACAGTATGAGAGACAAGACAAACCACGCATCTATCTCACTTTATTTTGAATTAAGAATTAGGCAGGATTTCTTCAGTTATATTTAAGTTCTATGTTATGGGAGTCCTATTGCCATCAATAAAAAGTAGAAAACTGCTACTGAGAAATTCCTGATAGAAAAACCAGCAACACTTTACCTGACGCGGGATTCGATCTCAGAACAGATTCCTAGTGCTCAATAATTGCAGCCACTAGACTAACATAGAAGAGCAAGAAGATAAAAAGTTTTAACTAAACTTGCGCTGAGAGCAGCAATGAGTTAACGTCCAGTCCTCACCTAAAGTGTCATTTTACTTCATCACATTTTCTCATTACCACAGATACACAAAAAAAAACAAATCAAAAACTCGATCCATCATCATCAAATAACTTCCCCCGCTCTGTCATACTTTTACTGACTCAACCCATCCATGTTCCTTTTTTTGCCCTTTGTGTTCGGGGGCCACGGTGTCTCTTTCGAACAAGCCGTAACCTCCATCTTTCTGGCCTTGCCCCATGTCAGTTTGGATCGACGTAACATGTTCTTTTCTTCCATTCTCCCCTGCCAATAGTCATTCTACCATTTACTTCTTTTTCCTTAATATATTATATTCTCACATAATCCACCAAAACACCACCACCACCACCGAAAAGATGGATGGAAAATTAATTTTGATGACTAGTTGAACAACACTTTTCCCCCAATCAATAATTAAACTACAACGCTGACACGAAAATAGTTCAAAACGATTTTTTTACCACTGAAAACCGTAAATGGATAATGTATATTGCAAAGTTCCAAATACAACTTGTACATAAATTGGATTTGTTCCAAAATGCACAAAATTGTATGCCCGCTGGGCCCATTAAAAGTTGCCATTTTCGCCCTCAAAACTCTGCCCCCGTGTGCTGTTTGAAACCTATTGTTATTTCACTAGTGGACACATAAATTGGACATGTTATTGTGAAAACGATTTATTCTGTTGAATTAATAAATTGATCTGACAATGGAATGGAGCTGTACACGAAATTGTTACGAATAATTGAAAAATTGCATATTATTGAATATTTGTGACATTTGTGTTATGAACAGTTGGACATGACCGTATCATGTTACTGAGAGCTATGTGATGTTTCTGAATAACATTATCATGTGAACTTTACATATAGCTTCCAGGTGAAATGATTTTTAGATTTAGCTTTTTCATACCATAGCACACTTTGCCGCATAGACCCTTTATCTTTAACCCGTGGAGGTGTCGTGTTGAAATTAAAACCATATACTCAACTCTGTGGTCCTTTTGTGCTGTGAAAAAATCAACCCTCTAAGTCTACGCAGTCAAAAGATATGGTTGTTTATGTTGCAAGTTTATACAGAAATCTCGGTGCGTGAATCTGGCTCGCTCTTTGCCGGTTTTTTTTTTTTTATAATGTGCCTTTTCTGGGCCCAAATCATGTCCTGAAGACAGACATGAGGTCGACAATGGGTCGGGCTAACCCTAAAGAAGCCTTTCAATTCTACCAAAGGGTTATCGTATTTTGTTCATAGTCGTAACTTCGCTGTGGAGGTGAGTTACGGAATCATGAGCTGATTGAATATGAGAACAAAAACCGGCCAAGTATTCATGGTTTAACTCAAGTTAATACTTCCACGTGTACGGATCACGTAGTGGTTTGTTTGTCAACAGACAGACAAACCACTACGTGATCCTATAAGGGTTCCAGATCCCAGGGCCTCCGCCTGCCGGGGTTGCGGGTTGTTCGAAAGAGATACCGCGGCTCCGGAACGTAAAGGGCAATAGAAGGAACATGGGTGAGTTTTAGTCAGTACAAGTCTGACATGTCCCCCCGCTCCGCCCAGAGTGGGGGAAGTCATTTGATGATTTCCCACCCGAAAAAAAAGGGTTCCATTTATTCCTTTTGAGATACGGAAACCTTTAGGATCACTTTGTTGTCCGTCTGTCTGTTCGTTTGTCTATCTGTCTGTGAAGACCTTTTTATCTCGGAAACGCATGGAGGTATCGAGTTGAAATTAACACCATTATACTATATAAGTATGTAAAAGAGGGGCTCCCTTTTGAACTGTAAAAAATCAACCCTCTGTTAGAATAATGTAGAAAATAAGTTAATTTATTACTTTTGTATTTTTATTAGTCACTAGCTTTTGCCCGCAGCTTCGCTCGCGTTAAATTCGGTAGCGCCTTATTGATTTGTAATAGCAACGCTAAGTTTTCCCGTTTCTTCCCTCTTTCTCCCTCATATCCCACTCTTTTTTTAAAAAATAGCCTATGTCCTTCTCCTGGTTCCCAACTATCTCTGTACCAAATTTCATCAAAATCGGTTTAGCCATTAAAACGTGAAGAGCTAACAAACAAACAAACTCACTTTCGCTTTTATAATATTATTAGTAAAGAAGTAAGGATTGCGGTCAATAGTATAAGTAGTTGCGATGATGCCTTTTATGTAAGTTGGTACGACTGTCATCTTATACCAACCAAAGTGGCGCGCTACATTCGAGTTTTGTCAGTTGACGGTGTGGCGCGTTAGTTTTAAATTTAGTCGGTTATGATTGTAAAGTAAGCAAGGACTTATTGTCGGGCCTACGCTGTCATCGGATACTTAAGTACTAACGCTGTAACAACAACATTGTATAAACCAAATGATTTAAAAGAGTAACCATGGAGTTTCTTGCCGGTTCTTCTCCATGGAACAACCAACCCGAACCGTGCATCTGGATGGAATAAAGTATTTAGTTGAATTTAAAAGTAAGTTTTACTGTACAAGTCCAACACCTCTAAGTCTACCCAATCAAAAGTAGTCATTTATGTCGCAAGTTTGTACGGAACCGTGGGTGGGTACGCGAGTCCAACTCGCACTTGGCCGTTTTTCTTTTTAGGTACCTACGGAACCCCAAAAACGATGTACAAGTAAAAAACTATTTTAAAAATGAATATTCGTTCAGCATACAAATAAACTACGACGCTTTTAGTTAAAAAAATAACTTTTCAATGTAAAAGCTTCGAAAATTTGAACAGAGTTACTTATTATAATAATATTTCACACTTTCTATGAGAGTAGGGTTGTAACCGAATAATAACATTATATACTGTTCACCCTTTTTGTCATAAATTATTAAAATAAAATTGTAAAGTTTCAACACGTTGACTGGCAACTTTTACAATATTTTTGGACTTTAGGCTATCAAAACGTATTTTTTTAAAAGACACCATCTGTTCATAGGACGGCACGGTTGGCGCAGTCGCTCGATCACAGTGGAGTGATCGTACGTGAATGTATTTAACTTGAAAAAAAAATATATGCCTATCGGCGAAACATTTATAGTGTTTGTCTTTCGCATTTTACTTATTGTACAATTACCCTTAACTGCGTGACGTAAGGTCGCAATACTGTAAGGGTACGACGGTACATGCGGATATATAACAAGTTAAAGGGACCTATTAAGACCTACAAGCCTAACAGCCCTACGACTCTAAGCCCTATAAGCCCTACAACCCTAACCTATCATATACCTAGTTTGTGAGAAATAAATATATAAACAAGTTCAGGGTGTCTGCACCATGCGACCAAGGTAACAGACGGACAGTAGGTAATATGTCCAGGTTGGGGAAGGGCCACTCACTCACTCACTGCCAGTCCCGCAGACTCACGAGACTGGTTCTGAGATGGGTGTCTTGGCCACAGTGAGGGGTAATGAGACCAGAATTTAAAATTCAAATCTGATTTATTTACAATAAGTTACAGCTTATATACTATTTTTTCTTTACACACACTGTTACATAAAATCGTTGTGTCCTATGCGTGTAAGATGCAACTTAATCATAAATTTTACTGGGCCGCGCGTCGGGCCGAATGCTGAGTCAATGACCAAAGGTAACACTCAACACAAACCACGGGGCGTACCTTTAGTCTATTTAGCATCACGTTACAATACTTAGGAGCGAGTGAAACCACTGATCACACTGGGCACGTAAATGTCCTTTTTTTGGTATTGTTCGTGTCGTTCAGCTCCTTGGGTTATGTCCCCATGAGTCGAGCTACACGATAACTGACATATGCTTTCACTGACTGGACAGGTCCACTCAATCTGTGTGGTGCTTTCTTAAAAAGACCATTTCAGACACTAATCTGCATAGTCCTCATGTAAGTTGACCAAGATTTTTGTCTGGCCCTTAAAAGAGACTATGAGCTCTGAGTTTGTTTCGGCTGTGTCTTCTCAGAGTAGTCGAGTACGAAACACCGGCCTCATCTAGTTTTTTAAAAAAAGACGTGTAAAAGTGTTTGTAACCGTGCTTGTTACTTTTAAAAGAAAAGTTCGTAACCACTATTTAGCTCCGTCTACCAATATAAAGTTATAGTAATTACTGTTAAATTTCTCGTTTTTATTTATTTTTTAATTAATGTTTTATTAGTTTATTGGATATGTACCTATATGTGTTTTAGTATCCGTATAAAAATATACGTTTTCGTAAGAAAATCGTTTTAGATATTTGATATAATTTTTGGACCCTATCACAATGTTGTCGTATTTTACCAAAAGGTTAAATGGTAGAGAATGCCTTATGTTATCAAGTCCGCCTATGTACCACTATTGTACATGAAGTTTAAATAAATAAATAAAACCTACTTGCAAAATAAACATCATTTATCACAGCTAGTGTATAACAAGCTCAAACCACAGACTTCACAATCGGCACCCCTCCAACTAACCACTACACTCTAACTAAGGAACACAACACATATCACTTACCCTAACATTGAACAAAGACTTAATTCAGTTATAATTAATTACATTATAATGAACATGTCAACTCATTACCTACAGCTTAATGGGACAACAACGGAGGGATGTAAGGCTTTATCTAAATAATGTGAGGGAAGCCCTCCCTTTGTGGGAGGGGGAGGGATTAGGGCGCTACACGCGCGGGCATAGATGATATTGAATTTTATGAAGTATCTGCTGTCTTGTTCGTATGAAGGTTGAAAATTGACCCATAGGAACGTACAAATATTCAAATAGCCTTTATTACTGATAATGACATTATTACATAAATACATTTCATTTCTACATAATTTCATTACATTATTTTATTGAATTATAACTTGTAATATATAATTTTCAATTATAATACAATTAATATTACATTTCAATTGTAACTATATTACCTTACAATAAATTATTTAATGATATATTTATTTAATTACAATTTATTAGGTACAATTCAGTTATTTAAAATTCCTAAGCTAGTAAAATTTCATGCATTTAACATTATTCATAAATAATTAAATTAAGTTATATGTAATATTAATAGTTTATCTTATACTTCTAATCTTCGACATCGGTAACGGTATTATCAGTTTGCCGTTTGGCATAGGCCTCCCCTAGGCTTTTCCACGTATCTCTGTTTGCGGTTTTCCTTTGCCATGTAGTACCAGCTACCTTTCTGATATCGTCCTCCCATCTCATTTTTTTTGTTTTTCAAAAACAAAAAAAAATGAGATGGGAGGAACGTACAAATATATAATAATCTAAATAAAATATAAGTAAGTACATATGTATATAATATTACAAACGTGAAAGTTTGTATGGATGTTTGTCACTCTTTCACGCAAATACTACTGAATGGATTTTAATGAAATTTTACAATAATATAGCTTACTAGCTTTTGCCCGCGGCTTCGCTCGCGTTAAATTCGGGGTAACACAGTTCCCCTTGCGCCTTATTGATTTGTAATAGCAACGCTAAGTTTTCCCTTTTCTTCCCTATATCTCCCTCACATCCCACTTTAAAAAAAATATATATAGCCTATCCGTCTTCTGGTTCCCAACTATCTCTGTACCAAAATTCATCAAAATCGGTTAAGCCATTAAAGCGTGAAGAGGTAACAAACAAACTCACTTTCGCTTTTATAATATTAGTAAGGATACCGACCCCAACATATTTGAGAAAAGGCTAAGCAGGTGATGATATGAATGGGTAACATAGATTTATGTAAGCCTTTTGCTAAATTTAAAAAAAAAATATGTAAACCGGACACAGATACAGAGAAAAAAACCGGCCAAGTGCGAGTCGGACTCGCGTCCCCAGGGTTCCGTACAAACTTGCGACATAAACGGCCATATCTTTTGACTGCGTAGACTTAGAGGATTGATTTTTCACAGCACAAAGGGACCACAGACTTGAGTATATGGTTTTAATTTCAACTCGATACTACACCGCGTTTCCGATGTAAAGAGTCTTGAAAGACAGACAGACAGACAGATAACAAAGTCCTAGAAGGGTTCCGTTTTTTCGGTAAGGAGGTACGGAACCTAAAAATAAATAAATTCAATGCCAAGAAGACGATAACGATGATCTACCTACCCTTACATATCACCACTATAAACATAAAACTCCCATACTACGCGCAAGTTAAGTTGTAATTTAATGAAGTATCCCCAACTAAAAACTTGACTCTTAAAGTCTAAATCTAAGTGATTGTAAAGTTTTAACGGAGACTCGCTTCCTGGAGCTTGGAGATAATTTTATGATCGTCTTAAAGTTATAAAAGTAACATGCTCAAGTGCTGTAAGCCTGTGTAGTATATTAAGTGTAAATACTGCTTGTGATAGTTTATTTCAGTTGGGCTGACAAACATTGGCCTTTTTTTCGGATGGGAAATCATCAAATAACTTCTCCCAAAGAAATAAAGGGTCTTGACAGACATACAGACAGCCGGGCAACAAAGTAATTCAATAAGTGTTCTTTTTTTTTCATTTTGAAGCACGGAACCCTAAAAAGAAAACAGCAGCAGCAGTTAATCAGCATTATATATTACTAGCTTTTGCCCGCGGCTTCACTCGCGTTAAATTCGGAGTAATACAGTACACCTTTCCTGATTTGCAGGTACCTTCTACCTGTAGTTTTTGCCCTTGCGCCTTATTTATTGTAATAGCAAAGCAAAGTTTTCCCTTTTCTTTCCTTTTTCTCCCTCATTTCTCTCTTTAACAAAAAAATTGCCTATGGCCGTCTCCAGGGTCCCAACTATCTCTGTACTAAAATTCATCAAAATCGGTTTAGCCATTTAGGCGTGAAGACGTAACAAACAAACAAACTCACTTTCGCTTTTATAATATTAGTAAGGATACAATAAGCGTCGCGTCGCGTCTATTATTACTTCCCTGTACTGGCAGAAAAGAAAAATAATTAGCTGTCTATTTCCGAATCCCACCCACGTTAACGACCTCAGAGAGCATTAATGACCTCACAACTAAGCCCTCTTATTGATACACATTAAATGTTTAGAAAAATTATGGTCCAGAGGGTAAGAGTTCGCTTCTAGTGCACGGGGTTGCGGGTTCTGATCTGACAATGGCTGAAGACTTTTTTAACATTGTTGTGAGGTAACCTCGAGTTGTTTATACAGTGTGTAGCGGGAGTAAGACTGCACTTATGCGCAAAAGTGTTTTTGCATGGCTCCCAATATATATAGTAAGTTACCAAAACGTTGGAGAGAGCTTAATAATGTACATTTGAAGAAAAAACTAAAATCGTTCCTAACTGACAAAGCATATTATAACATTAATGAATTTCTGACAGAACCATTTACTG
The DNA here is from genome assembly GCA_905475445.1 of Ochropleura plecta. Classification (NCBI taxonomy): domain Eukaryota; kingdom Metazoa; phylum Arthropoda; class Insecta; order Lepidoptera; family Noctuidae; genus Ochropleura; species Ochropleura plecta. The sequence goes on from FR997733.1 coordinate 20,049,596, forward strand.
TGACATAGACAATTGACATATTATTATGTATGTACTTTAACTTTTATAATTCTTGACATTATTACTTAGTTAAAAATGTCAGTGAGTTCACTGACATTTTTACTTTTGCCATGTATAATTTTAACATTTCTAATCTTTTGCTAAGTTCACTTAAAATTAATGATATTGGTATGTGATTATTTAATGACGACACAAATTTAACGTTTAAAACAAATACACGACATAGTATGTGGCAAACATGTCTGAACCATTTTTATTATTTTTATATCATCATACTTACATGCATTTTTCTCTCTGTATGTGACACATGTTTGAGCAAATAAATATATCTTATCTATACCAGAAAGTTGTGATCATATTTCAGTTAGTGATTCAGACCTTGGAACTGGACAACTTTATCTATAGGACTACCGTCGAAATCCACCACCTGTCTTGAGCAAGCGTGGTTATCAATGCTTATGCCTTGGTTGTATGAGAAGAAACTTTTTGTTTTTGTAATTACTACAAAAACCTCGACTTTTTATCGGAAACACAATTATCCAACAGCATTTTAGTTATATTGTTTGCAAGAACAGATATTAACAACAGAACAAAATTTATGAATATACATTCAGTCAAAAAAGTATGGGAATGGATGATTTGTTTATGGTTCCAAATTAATTTTTTTGTTTTTTTTTTGTAGTTCATAGATTGGCACAACTATTTTCCATTTTGGCGCGGAGTTTGAGTTGCATCTGTTATTTATATTAAATACAGTGCTGGTTTTAGTAATATCATATATAGTGTGTATTGCGAATTTTCATAATGGACAAAAATATCGAACAAAGAGTTTGTCTTAAATTTTGCATCGCCAATGGAATTTCGTGTTCGGAGTCACCGAAAATGTTACAGAAGGCTTACGGTGAATCGACTTTATCAAAAACTCGTGCTTATGAGTGGTTCAAAGCGTTCAAAAGCGGTCGAGATGTGGTGGAAGATTTGCCTCGCTCTGGTAGGCCGTCAACGTCTGCAACTGAAGTTAACATCGCAAAAGTGAAGAAAATAGTGACTGAAAATCCCCATTCAACTCTGAGAAAGATAGCCGCCGAACTTTCTGTATCTCACGAGTCGATCCGTACCATTGTAACTAATCATTTGGGTATGAAACATGTTGCTGCTCGGCTAGTCCCAAAAGATCTGAATTTTCTCCAAAAACTCAATCGCATGAAAGTCGCTGAGGACATGCTAGAACGAGTCAGTTCGGACCCAACATTCATGAAACGCATTGTTACTGGTGACGAGACGTGGGTTTACGAGTTTGACATGCAAACTAGTCAACAAGCTTCGGAGTGGCGCCTTCCAACTGAACCGAAACCGAAAAAACCACGCCAAAGTCGATCAAAAGTCAAAGTCATGTTGACTGTTTTCTTTGACTATCGCGGTGTTGTGCACTCTGAATTCTTACCGGAAGGTCTAACGGTAAATAAAGAATATTATTTGAGCGTTATGCGGCGTTTAAGAGAGCAAATTCGACGAAAAAGGCCAGATTTGTGGAAAGAAAAGCACAAGGCTATCATTGTGAACGAATTTTTGACCAAACACTCAACAAATACCATCCAGCAACCACCATATTCACCAGATATGGCTCCTGCTGACTTTTTTCTTTTTCCTAAACTCAAATTACCACTTCGTGGCACCCGTTTTCAATCGATAGAAGTCATAAAGGAGAATTCGCGGCGAGAACTGAACTCAATTCCGGAAGCAGCGTTTAAAAAATGTTTTGATGAATGGATTATTCGTTGGCGCAAGTGTATCGTTTCTAAAGGAGCATACTTTGAAGGTGATAAAATAAATTTGGATGAATAACAGACATTTTGTGTATTATTGATCTTTTCCCGGTACTTTCTTGACAGAGTAGTACACTTGAAAAAAGTATTTTTAATTTTATTAATTTTAAAACGTGCGCTCGAGTAAGGGTAGGCTGCGGGCTGTTCGAAAGAGATACTGCTGATTTACCCCGTAATGTAAAGGGCAATAGAAGGAACATGGGTGGGTTATAGTCAGTACAAGTCTGACACTCCCCCCCCCCCCCCACTCCGCCCAGAGCAAGGAAAGTTTTTGATGATTTCCCATACGCAAAAAAAACCTCTTTCAAGTGTTATTCCGATATCTTAGTATGGACTTGAGAAGAAATAGGTGATTCACTTGAGAATATAATTGAAATGTGTACTTAAATATAAATCTACTAGGTTTCACCCGCGACTTCGTCCGCGTGGCATAGTTACTTTGGGCTAACGCTAACTTTAACCCGCATGATGATCGAAAACAAAATATCTTTTTCTCCCCTTTTCTTCCCTCTTTCTCTTTTTTTTTTAAATTATCCTATGTCCGTTTCCAGGGTCCCAACTATCTCTGTACCAAAATTCATCAAAATTGTTTAAGCCATTTAGGCGTGAAGGCGTAACAAACAAACTCACTTTCGCTTTTATAATATTAGTAAGGATATTAATTTTAAATGAACTTTGGATTTTTAAGAGTTCTTGAAATTCACATCAGTTACCAAGAACCTACCTTTTGCATACATTCTTGCAATACAAGCGCTTACCTGGTAAATATTGTATGTTTAAAGAACACATTTGTAGAACATTCTAGAATATTGTCTATGTACAGCGAGTGGTGACGGACTAGCTCTGAATATCAATGCTGAAAGCTTTTGAGCTTTGTTTTGTACAGAATATGTAAACTTCGAGAGATTTTGTTTTAAGATTAATATGTGTAGTGAGGATTGAGGAGTTTTTAATACAATGATTACTGGAGTAGTACGTGTCTCTACCGAAGATGCTAAACCAATAGATTTTATTTCAGAATTATTTCCATATATTTGTTAGTAACAATGTTTTTTACCTGTAGTAGTTAGTACAAGGACAATAATAAATAACAACATCAAAAATTCAAATATTAAATTAATTAAATAAAATTCAATTAATTAAATAAATATTTGACGACACGGTTGGCGCAGTGGTTGAGCAATCGAGTACTATGGTGCGTGTGGCGGGTTCAATACCCGCACGGAACAAATATTTGTATGACCTACAGATAGTTGTTCCGGGTCTGGCTGTTTGTGTATGTGAGTTTAAATGTTTGTAAACGCACCCACGATACAGGAGAAATTCCAAGTGAGGGGCAAAGATTACCCTGCCGGGGTTGCGGGTTGTTCGAAAGAGATACCGCGGCCCCGGAATGTAAAGGGCAATAGAAGGAACATGGGTGGGTTTTAGTCAGTACAAGACTGACACTCCCCCCGCTCCGCCTAGAGCGGGGGAAGTTATTTGATGATTCCCCACCCCAAAATAAAAAAGGGGCAAAGATAAAAAAATACTCAATCAGTTAGGGGCTTGTTCTCGTGTGTAGACCTATCCAGTACGACAGCAGGACCAAATCCCAAAATGCATCGGATGCATCAAGGAATGTGTGAAAATAACTAATATTGTTAGCTAGCTAGGTTAGCTATTTTATTAGTTAGTCTAGATCTGTAATGTAAGCGGAGCCTGACTATATTATTTGTCAAGTCGGTATCTTCCTAACTCCAATTATTTCTTTACAAAAACGTTATTAAAACCAGCCGAAAACATCGTCGTAAACACAAAATAACAAAGGTCAAAAGTTTTATAAGAGACTTCAGTAACTAGAGTTTGTTGAAAACATCGCAAAACTCAAGCTCTCAGGATTCAAAAGACGAAAATACAAAGTAATAAAATATCCAACTTGTACTAATAAAAACTTGAGACTTTAGACGAACATAATTTCGATCACGTTCACCCATAAAAGTCCTACCCTTTACCTACCTACACTGCAAAGGCTAAAGATTGAAGATAAAATTTTATCGAGCCAACAGTTTAACGGTGATCGTAAAATACAGCACTTATTTTTACAAGCTAGTTTTATTAGATTTTTACCAAATAGAATATTTTACAGATCATCAAAATGTTGCTTCCTATCATCTTCTCATAATGATTTCCTTGTTATGCCTTCACTAACTGAAAAAGTAATATCAATTTCGTATTGTTTGTCATTAAATACGTTTATAACAGAAATAAAGTGCGCTATTTAAAAACTTTTTTTATGAGATAAATAAAATGAAGGTAAAGTGTCTTTCAGCAGTCGTACTTCGACAATCGGATTGATACATTGCCTATAATGCTTAGTTAGTTAGTAGTTAGAAATTCCTATGTCTATTATTTTTATTAAGTTCTTCCTTTACTAATAGTTTTTAATATGCTCTAGATTGCAAACTAACAAACTCAAAACATTTATTTCAATTAGACCATAACATTCACATTAGAATGTCAAAATACAAAATAATGAAGCTACAGTCCCAGTCACAAGGCATAATAACTTGTGAAAGTACTGTACCATTCCAAAGCGTTGATCTCTTTGGATAATGGGCAAGAAATTCCATGGACACTCTTTTAAATTATAATACAAGATCATAGTTACATCATTCATGGTGAGGTTGAACGATGTAGTAACAGATACATCAGGAAACCTTTGGCTAAATATTGCAAGTGACTGGACAAAAGGAAGGAACTGGAGATTGCCTTCACCCATGGCGGTGCTTATATCACAAAGAATGTACTTTAATGGATTACTAGTTTCCGCCCGCGACTACCTCCGCGTGGCATAGTTACTTTGGGCTAACGCTAACTTAAAAAAAAATGTCTTTCTCACTTTTTTTATCCATCCGTGTCCAGGGTCACAACTATCTCTGTACCAAAATTCATCAAAATCGGTTTGGCCATTTAGGCGTGAAGACGTAACAAACAAACTCACTTTCGCTTTTATAATATTAGTAAAGATAAGAAGCATAAAAACTACTTACAAATTCGAAGCAAGCGGTATCGAGGAGTACTGCCTCTAACACTCGGTTCGGGAGTCTAATGGTCGGTAGTGCGAGCAGTGTACGCAGCGTCCCAAGTTTCTTGTAAGCATCACTTTCTTAATTGAAAAGAGTATGTACGAAATATACATTTCTGCATTTCCCTTAGGGCAATACAAGCAAGCTGTTATGTTACACTCTCGCCTTCTGAGACCACGATATATACCAAAATATCCTTTGACAAAAAATAAAAATTCTTCGTTTCTATTTTATATTCAGAAGTCAAATAGAATCAGCGTTTCTCGTCGTATCTTCACGACGATAACTACGTATGAGGGACAGTCTGACAAGTAATTTCCCTTGGGCGCCGACGAGAATGTCTGCGTGCGCTGGGTAATTACATGGTGTAAACAACTTGGTATAAAATTGTTTTATGCTGACGCTTTAGAGGATAATTCGTGCTGTGTGGTGGTGCAAGCTAGGATATAGAGATATGAGGAACGTGGTGGATAGAGCAAGAATTATTTGGCCTGCAATAACACTTTTTGGCGGTCTAGGGAATCGAACCAAGGGTTAACGCTTTCGATTTTTACTCATCTTTTAATTTTTACTTTGTTTTTGCTTATTTTCTTTATATATATTTTTATTATATCTCTCCTTCATCTTTATAACTACTAAAATGGCATGTCTTTTAAGACCAACTAGTGAAAGAGCGGAATTTCAAGAAAACACACGTACACAACAAACACAAGTTTTTTTTTATTATTTACTCTTTACTACAGTACTTTCACAAGTTATTATGTCTTGTGACCGGGACTGTAGCTTAACATTTTGTTTTTTTTTGACATTCAAAAGTGCCTGTAATGGTCTAATTGAAATAAATGATTTTGATTTGAGTAGAGTAATTAAAACCACGTAATGCCAACAGTGTGTGTGTGTGTTTTTTACCAAACCCCAAAACAACATATTTAACCCTATTCTTATTTGTTGGTACACTTCGAAACTAAATCTAACCCTTCTCACAACTACAAAAGTAAGTTAAAGTTTTTCTTAATATTGAGGTGAAACTAGTTTAAAACAGTTTCGAAACCCTTTGCAATCCCAATAGACATCTTCGTTTAAAGGGTTCATTCGTTTACTCGTCCATCTTAAATTGGACCTTTTCAAATAGAAAAATGTTGGGCCATAGGATCTGCACAGAGGGATTTTTGATTCGTAGAAAGTTGTTAAAAAGGCTGACTCGTTGGTCTTGATGTTCCAAGGTCGATGCCCAGGCAAACCGATATTGGGTTATGCCGTAAGAATTTCTCAGTAGCCGCCACGAGTCCAGGTTTGTGCCTCGTTGATGGCAATAGGGTCACCCCTATTATATGGGACGTTAAACATAACTGGCGATATGTTGGTGTTCTATTAGGTACACCTGTGACTAACCCTTAGGGTTTTAGAGGCGTGATAATTAATAACGTATGAAACGGGATATTTACCATTATTATTAACATTTAAAACGGGATATTTACCATGTTTATTATTTGTTTCGAGTTTTCGATATTTCGGCGCTAATAGCAGGTTTCAAGATATTCAAAATGTTAGTAACCATGTCAGTTTGAAAGAAAAGCCAACCAACCAGGGGTTCCATACGGACGTTAAATACTCATATCTTTTGACTGCGTAGATTCAAGGGGGTGTTTTTTTCATAGTTCTAAGGGACCACGGACTTCAGTATGTACTTTTAATTTCAAATTGATCCTTTTACTTTTTATGACGGCACGGTTGGCGCAGTGGCTGAGCGATCGACTGCTGCGCTGCGTGTCGCGGGTTCGATTCCCGCACGGACTAAATATTTGTATGGCCTACAGATAGTTGTTCCGGGTCTGGCTGTTTATGTATGTGAGTTTAAATGTTTGTAAACGCACCCACGGTACAGGAGAAATTCCTAGTGTGGGGCAACGTTTTAAAAAAAAAAAAAAAGGTTTGGGCTTTGTAACATCTCTCTAACCTGTGTTATGCAAATAAATAATTTGATTGATTGAGAGTCTTGACAGGCCATCAGACAGACAGACAGACTGACGGACACCAAAGTGATCCAATAACGATTCCATTTTTATCATTTTGAGGTACGGGACCCTAAAAAAACAAACAACTTACGTAGCAGATTATTTAGCGTTAGGTCCCAAAATTCCCTAATTCTAACCACTAATTTCCTTTGCCGACTGTCAGTTAAAACTGATGGTGATTCGCTAACGAGCCAACAATTCTACTTAGCTGCATGACTCGACGAACAAAAATAGTTTTCTTGTTGGGGTGGAGTGGCTTCTAAAGCTAAGCGAGAGATGAGCTAAGCTAAGGTCGCAGGAGACGAGCTAAGCAGTGTTGTTTAGAACAGTTCAAAGCTCTTATTTCAATGGCATTTCAGTGGTTATTACGTGCCTCAAAAAGATGTCGACAAAGCAGAGGGGCCTGCCGGGATTGGTTGTACTTTAGAGATACAGCGACCCTGGAATATGAAAGGCAAAAGAAGGAACATGGGTTTTAGCTACTAAAAGTCTGCCAGAGCGGGGGAAGTTTTATGAACACTAGCTTCCGCCCGCGACTTCGTCCGCTCGGCATAGTTACTTTGGGCTAACGCTAACTTAAACCCGCGTGATGATCGAAAAAAATATATTTTTCTCTCCCCTTTTCTTCCCTCTGAGAAAAGGGGGAGACCTTTTCTCACTTTTTTTAGCCTATGTCCGTCTCCAGGGTCCCAACTATCTCTGTACCAAAATTCATCAAAATCGGTTTGGCCATTTAGGCGTGAAGACGTAACAAACAAACAAACTCACTTTCGCTTTTATAATATTAGTAAGGATTTATTCACTAACCCTAGACCTTGTTGTGTAAAATAAATAATTATCAGATTTTATTAATTCAGTAAGAAAGGTCTTATCGTGAACAGTTTGAACAAACCATCATCTTAAAGATTCGTCTACGTACTAGTTCAAGTACACTACACAATTTTAGTGAAACTCTTGTAGAATTAAAATAAATGTCTTCACAAATCCCCGTAAATATTCAGCAACAATTATTCTACGCGTAAAACAGCAAAAAGTTTACCACACAAACTAAAGGAACCAGATAGAGAAGCAAAAAATATACTAGAGAAAATCTGCAGTGGAGATGAAATATGCAAATATTTTAATCAATTCCCACCTCTAGGGATTTGTAGTCTTTTGAACTTTCGACTTGGGTACTGAGTCCAATATCTAGTCACAGAAGTATTGAAATCAGAAGTTAGATATAATGCGATAGTTTTCCAAATCTCGTATCTACTGTAATCAATGAATTTTCAGCATAAGAGTGAGCTGAGCTGTATGATGCACTAGTAGCTTTCATTTATATTATACTAGCTTTCGCCCGCGGCTTCGCTCGCGTTAAATTCGGTATAACACACCAAACAGACCTGCAGTTTTTGCTCTTGCGCCTGATAGATTTGTAATAGCAACGCTAAGTTTTCTCTTTTCTTCCCTCGTTCTCCCTCATATCCCACTTTTTTTTAATAAAAAATAGCCTATGTCCGTCTCCTGGTTCCCAACTATCTCTGTACCAAAATTCATCAAAATCGGTTTAGCCATTAAAGCGTGAAGAGGTAACAAACAAACAAACAAACAAACAAACAAACAAACTCACTTTCGCTTTTATAATATTAGTAAGGACTAGCTTTTGCCCGCGGCTTCGCTCGCGTTAAATTCGGGGTAACACAGTTCACCTTTCCTAATTTGCAGGTACCTACTACCTGCAGTTTTTGCCCTTGCGCCTTATTGATTTGTAATAGCAAAGCTAAGTTTTGTCTTTTTTAATTAAAAAAAACTTAAAATAGCCTATGTCTGTCTCCTGGGTCTAGGGTTTAGCCATTAAGGCAGGCAACAGCAAGGCAGAGGTAACAAACAAACACACTCACTTTCGCTTTTATTATATTAGTAAGGATTAGTTATTATTATTCCCTGGTTTTAGATGGGTAATCAACAAATAACTTCCTTCGCTCTGGGGGGAGCGGGAGGGAGTGTCAAACTTTTACTGACTAAAGCTTAACAATGTTCCTTCTTTTGCCTTTTGTGTTCCAGGGCCGCAGCATTTCTTTCGAACAACCCGAAACTCCGGCAGGCAGTGACCAGGCAGGCCCTCTAATTATCCTGCCATAACCACAAATTATTTGAGGTTGCAGCGTGTCTTCTTCTTCCATACCCCACTATTACTCATCATTTTATCAGACACCTGCTTTCTTGCCATATCATCCTTCAGAAACTCCATCACATAATTATAAAAAAATCCAGAATCTTCCTTACTAATATTATAAAAGCGAAAGTGAGTTTGTTTGTTACCTCTTCACGCTTTAATGGCTGAACCGATTTTAATGAATTTTGGTACAGAGATAGTTGGGAACCAGGAGACGGACATAGGCTATTTTTAAAAAGAGTGGGATATGAGGGAGAAAGAGGGACGAAACGGGAAAACTTAGCGTTGCTATTACAAATCAATAAGGCGCTACCGAAGTTAACGCGAGCGAAGCCGCGGGCAAAAGCTAGTTTAATATAAAAACGGTTTCATTCGTCCCTCTCCGTGTTAATCGTTACAGTACTCAAACTTTTCCCAAGGAACTACTACTGAAGTTCCTTCTATAATACATCTCCGGTTAACAATGGAGCCTTGCCTCTTGCTCATTAACGGCCTCGGGGCACCCCGGCATAAAATTAAGTAGTAAGACGAGTTTATTTGTTGCTCGGTATTAACAGCCTTTTCAGTTACCGGCCATGGTTCAGAAAATCTCTTTGTAAACCTTTTATGTACAGGTGTTTTCGATGTTAGTTAAAGTAAGAAGGGAATTAGAGTCAATAAGACGATTTACACACGCCACCGCTCCGCTCCACTCCGCGCGGTCAGGCGGAGGCGGCGCGGCGATGCAATTGTATTGACGGTGCGACGGAGAATCGGTGAGCGCCGCTCGTGTTTAACCCGCCACTGGTGACGTATATGTCTGTGAGACCAGGGGCCTTAGTCTGCTATTACAATGGTGTCAGAATGGTCGATCACTGATCGCATAATGGTTGATTTTGACAAGTTTAGTATGTAGTAGATGTCAAAATCAACCATTATGCGATCAGTGATCGACCATTCTGACACTATTGTAATAGCAGACTAAGGCCCCAGGTGGTTAGTAAAACGATGATAACGTTTACACCCGCCATTAAATTCTGTCTTGATTTTGAGTAGCTGCTTTATTGCACGCCCTCTGCCGTCAGTTCACCCCGCGACGTTGTAGCGGGAATACGTGCCGAATTTTCACACTAATCCGATCCATGAGACCGGCGTCACCGAACACTATTTTTGAGTTTTTTATTTAAAAAATAACATTTTTATTTAATGTTATTATAGTTCTAAATGTTATAAGACTGGCTAAGGCTGACACATAATTTAAAAACTAAGATTGTTTATGTTTTTGTATTTTAGAAAAGTTATATTAAAACTTGATAATTTTAAGTGTTCCAAGTACCAATGAATAATTTCTAATAAATGAGCTGTAATTTAAGATATACCTGTGTTTTACTGTCAATAGTATACCTACTTTTAACACTAAGTCAACTACGAGTACAATTAATAGTTAATTCTTGAAAAAAAATAAGTTGAAAATCCTGGTGCGTGAGACCGGGGTCACTAATGATGTAAGTCGAACGGACGTCACCAGTGGCGGGTTAAGCTTGAAGATGCGTTTTCAGAGGGTCTCAATAGGCAGCTACAGGCAACAATATGAATTATACTAATCGGAAAATGGTCACAAAGTGATAATTCACAATGTTATCTGCGTCTGTAACAATTTTAAGAAGTTAAACGTGATTTTAGGCCATTTTAGACCTCCAGATGTAACGTCTCCGACATGTAGACGGGGTAATTGGCTATTGGGTGCCGGTGGTAGGTATTTAGGTACAGCACTACTGTAAGATACTGGTATTCAGCTGCATCCGGTTTGATTGGAAGTCGACCATAACAAAGTTGGGGACAGGCTCAGTAGATGATGAGTGGCGTCTACCACCAAACCGTTTGCTGTATGTTATTGTAACACACAACAATGGGTCCCTGCGCGAGCGCCCGGCGGCTGTCCACACGTCTTGTTGTAGTTATAGTGTGGTGTGCGCGCGTGTTGCGTCTCTCGAGAATTAATACAGACTGATCCATCTGCTGATGTATCTGTCAACGTCCGCGGACGCGTCTGTCTATGTGTAGAGCAGAGATTAGGCATCAATGGATTTCATTTAGGCCAATGCGTGAGATCCACGTCACCACTCGACCGCTCATATAAATAGTGTCATGTAAGACTCGTCCGAAACGACCAGAGAGAGATCAGGCGCAGAATCAACATCTTACAGCGAACTTCCGGATTCCGGGCTGCTACTGTAAAATTCCTAATAGAAAAATTCGTCCTATAGTTCGTTATTTTCTCCAATAGTTTGTTTTTGAAGTGATTTTCTTGGCGAATGTATTCCAAAGAGAACAAGGTTTACTTGCCAGCAATGTGACTAAATTAATTTGACAAACAACTGAGTCAACTTACGTTTTAACTGAGTCCTGCTAGACAGAGGCGTTACGTCCATAATTCAACGGGTGATGAATAGGTAATTAAATTTTAATTATCTCCCATTTATTGAAATAAAAAGATTGCTCGTAGTCCCGGCTCTAACATTTCATAGGTCTTTGACAATCGGCTAACAAACACGTAGGCAGACTCGATCTGAGCACGATCCACGAAGGGCTTAAGAATCAACACACCGGTAAAAACGTTTCGCTCCAAAAATTGCTATTTCGCTTCAAAAAATGCTATTTTCTGACAAAAAACGCGACCACGCCAGTCACACGTTGGCTGCGAACAATATTGTCGGTCAGTGCCGCCCGGAGTTCGGATGGCCAGCTCGATTATACGGACGGGTGAACTGGCCGGCAAAACTATTTCTTTTTTTTATTGTGGAATGTTTTGGAAACAAATGATATATGTTCTGTGTGTTTTGTATCGGGGATTGAGGCTGTTTTAGCAATCTGTCTAAGAGAATCCTTAAATATTTATACTTCCTTTAATGTACCTGATCACCGAATTCTTCTTTGAAACGAAATAAAATGGAATCTTTACTTCTTTACATGGTAAAAAATGAAGTCGCTTTTACTGTCTGTTTGCTGATCTTTTAAACTCAACGGATTAGCAATTTTCAAATCAAATCAAAAGCAGTTATTTCAAGAAGGCCAGTTACAGGCACTTTAGAACTGTCGATACAATAACAACAATCCTTACTAATATTATAAAAGCGAAAGTGAGTTTGTTTGTTTGTTTGTTTCCTCTTCTATTAAAAATGGGATATGAGGGAGAACGAGGGAAGAAAAGGGAAAACTTAGCGTTGCTATTACAAATCAATAAGGCGCAAGAGCAAACACTGCAGGTAGCAGGTACTGTGTTATACCGAATTTAACGCGAGCGAAGCCGCGGGCAAAAGCTAGTAATAAATAAATTAGCCACAGTCCCAGTCGCTAGACATGATAACTGTGAAAGTACTGTAGTTGCCGATTCCAAAGTGTAGATCTCTATGGAGAAGAATAATATGTATATATTCAGCAATATATAGAGTGGTTCAAGAGGAAAGTTTAAATGTATAATATCCCAGTCTACGTGAGTGAAACCGAGGGGATAAGCTAGTAAATATTATGGCACCCTTAACTCTGCCATAAGATTCCAAATTATTATTTACTAGTGACCCGCCCAGCGGTTTCACCCGCTGCTCACCTCCTAAGAGTCACAGCGTAAAGCATCATACATATAAACCTTCCTCTTGAATCACTCTATCTATTAAAAAAAACCGCATAAAAATCCGTTGCGTAGTTTCGAAGATTTAAGCATACAAAGGGACATAGGGACAGAGAAAGCGACTTTGTTTTATACTATGTAGTGAAGACTAGCTTTTGCCCGCGGCTTCCCTTGCGTTTAATTCGGGGTAACACAGTTCCCCTTTCCTGATTTACAGGCACCTGCTACCTGTAGTTTTTGCCCTTGCGCCTTTTTTATTGTAATAGCAATGCTAAGTTTTCCATTTTCTTCCCTCTTTCTCCCTCATATCTCGTTTTTTTTTAAATAACCTATGTCCGTCTCTAGGGTCCCAACTATGTATGTACTAAAAGTCATTAAAATCGGTTTAGCCATTTAGGCGTGAAGACGTACAAACAAACTCACTTTCGCTTTTATAATATTAGTAAGGATTCCTCATCGTAAACTTAGTATGGACAATATTTGAGAAGCTAACACTAAAAGCCTTTAATAGGCTACTTTCCAAACCACAATTATGAACCCATTTCGTTTAAAGAGCAATAAAGCAGCCATTACGACACATAGTCTCATCATCTGAAAGGCATCCTCCATATACACACAACGGCACATCAACCTAAACAAAACCATTTTAACCTGATCTTTCTACTACGGTGTGCGATCCGAAGTAGAGAGATCAGGTTATAATAGTTTAGAATAAGTTGACCTGCCGTCGTCGTCTGTACATACGAGTACGACGTTATGATACCATTAACTTGTAACAAGTCGTTTACACAGTGGCCGATGTTCATCCATCATTGTCCACTGAATAAAGACTTATTTGGGTAGATTTCATACATTGGTCTTTCATCTATTTCCAATCCTTACTAATATTATAAAAGCGAAAGTAAGTTTGTTACATCTTCACGCTTTAATGGCTAAATCGATTTTGATGAATTTTGGTACAGAGATAGTTTGGAACCAGGAGACGGACATAGGACATTTTTTTTTTTAAAGTGGGATGTGAGGGAGAAAGAGGGAAGAAAAGGGAAAACTTAGCGTTGCTATTACAAATCAATAAGGCGCAAGGGGAACTGTGTTACCCCGAATTTAACGCGAGCGAAGCCGCGGGCAAAAGCTAGTATAATATAAAGTACGTGAGTGCAGTTAGAGAGGTGCGCAAATGAAAGGCTCTTTGGTTAGCTACCGAATGCTTTATAAGCCACTAGCTGGCGCCCGCGGCTTTGCCCGCGTGATATTGAAAAAAAAAGTATCCTATGTGTTATTCCAGACTATGATCTACTTCTGTGCCAAATTTCATCAAGATCCGTTCAGCCATTTTGACGTGAAAGTGTAACAAACATCTAGACATGCATCCATCCTCACAAACATTCGCATTTATAATATTAGTAAAGATTAGGAGTCGTACAGCAGATGGCGTGCAGGTGACAGAGTAACATGGTGCCAGTAAACCCCTGGAGGTACGACAGAGGTGTACCTTATAATACACCGACATTTCGCCGGTTATATTAAAGTCATGTAATAAGGGGCGCCCCTATTGCCATCAATCAAAGACGATTACAGACTGCTACTGAGAAATTCCTGATGGAAATACCGAATATCACTTTGGAATCACTTGGAAATCGAACCCAACACCTCTTGCTCAGCAGTCGCGCTTTTGACCACTGGACCAACGGGGCATTCAAAAGAGTCAAGAGAGATTGCAAAATAAGTACTTAAACAACATAGTTTCGTGGGCTACCTTGACGCTTTTGTGCTACCACGATCGAATGAGTTTTGAAATTGATCGAAATTTGCACTAAGTTAGCTTCAAAGGTCTTGTGAATTCTTGGTACTCGGTCCTTTGACTACCTTGGGCTGTTGCCGCTTCAAATAATTCTAAGGAACCGCGCAGAAAATGTGCAGCTCATACATTTGTAAACAGCAAGGTTTCAATTAACTCAAATAAATACAAGCACGCGACTGTAAGAAGTGCGCGTAAAACGGAGTCCCTTAGAGCAGGGGTCGGCAACCGTTCACATGCGTCACTAGGCACGGGCGCACACCGATATGTGACTTATGCGCGCTGTGTAACCGCGAGAGTAGCTTGCACGGTGCGTAAAATGTCTAATCATGCACTCACCGGTTGACCAGCCGTGATTCAAATTTTGTAACAGTTGACACCGAAAATTGTTGCTAATATACACTTTTTATAGATTATTCTCACTAATAACACTTATTATTGAATTGTTTTATCACTTTTGTCGGTTTTCATTGTAAAATAAGTCCAAATTTAGTTTTTTTATTCGTATTTGTCCAAGGAGCAAATCTACACATGTGTACACCATTTAACCGTGAGGACAAAAAAGTATGCGTGCAAGCATTTTGACGTGAAAGTGTAACAAACATCTAGACATGCATCCATCCTCACAAACATTCGCATTTATAATATTAGTAAGGATTAGGAGTCGTACAGCAGATGGCGTGCAGGTGACAGAGTAACATGGCGCCAGTCAACCCCTGAGGGTACGACAGAGGTGTACCTTGTAATAAACCGACATTTCGCCGGTTATATTGAAGTCATGTAATAAGGGGCGCACCTATTGCCATCAATCAATGACGATTACAGACTGCTACTGAGAAATTCATGATGGAAATACCGAATATAACTTTGGAATCACCTGGGAATCGAACCCAGCACTCGTGCTCAGCAGTCGCGCTTTTGACCACTGGACCAACGAGGCATTCAAAAGAGTCAAGAGAGATTTCAAAATAAGTACTTAAACAACATAGTTTCGTGGGCTACCTTGACGCTTTTGTGCTACCACGATCGAATGAGTTTTGAAATTGATCGAAATTTGCACTAAGTTAGCTTCAAAGGTCTTGCGAATTCTTGGCTGTTGCCGCTTCAAATAATTCTAAGGAACCGCGCAGAAAATGTGCAGCTCATACATTTGTAAACAGCAAGGTTTCAATTAACTCAAATAAATACAAACACGCGACTGTAAGAAGTGCGCGTAAAACGGAGTCCCTTAGAGGATTGATGTTAGGGATGCCACTGGTTTTTCTTTTTATTTTAATAAAATGGGTCTTCGTTTAAGTTATTCTTCTTTAATCGTTCCAAGGTTCGAGTAGATTGAGTGGCGTGGTGTTGGATTGCTCCTTCATAGCTTCACATCAGTTGAGTTGAGAGAGAGGCAAATAAAACTAATTGTGTCCCACTGAATGCCAAAAACTTCTCCCATATTTTCGCGATCCTCTCTGTTTGTACTTCTCAGTTCTAGCTATAAAAAAATATACGTAGCTTTCATTAAATATGGAGAATAGTTTTTAAATACCTGGTACCAACAGATACATAAATGTATTTTGAAATACTTCTTCCTACATAACCTTTTCATTACTGCTACAATGATACACACAAAAATATTAATGGAAAAGGCAATTTATCATTTTTTTTTAATAAATACATGTTACAACAACACGAATACAACATATACATTTATGCCCTACGGCTGCAACCGAATACACTTTTCACGAAAAACAAAAAAACGCAGTTTTTAATAACGCCTTTTTTACAAAAGTACAAAACCTGACATAGACACTCCCCCTCCCGCCCCGGAGCGGGGGAAGTTATTTGATGATTACCTATCTCTAAAAAAAAACAAAAACTCGTTTCCCATCACGATTTTAATAAAACATTACGGACCCAATCAAATTGTGTCAACCCTAGCGAATAGTGATGCGATGAAAAAGGAATAAAATTCGATCGTTTGTTGCATTTTCAATGTTATTGGTGCTCGCTTGATGTTGACTGAGCCTGTTTGAGCTTGAGTTGTGGAAGCGTTTACTTTAAACCACATAGCGTGGTCACACTAATGAGGTACAAGGACCTTATAAAATGGCTAAAGTTTGTAGATGTGACTGTATGATTGTTACTCCCTTACACTCAAACGGCTTAATTTATTTGGATGAAATTTGGTAGGTATGGCTATTACCCTGAATTCACACATCGCCTTTTTTTTATTTAGTTTACTTGTACAGTGAAACCGCGAAACGCAGCTAGTATTATATAAATAGTAACGTGTCTTTTTTTTGCGGATGGGAAATCATCAAACAACTTCCCCCGCTCTGGGCGGGGCTTACTAAAACCCACCCATGTTCCTTCTATTGTCCTTTATGTTCCGGGGCTGCGGTATCTCTTTTGAACGGGTATGATTTGCTGTCACCAATTTAATTCATTTTGTGTTTCTTAAATAATAGGGTTTGCCCGCAAAATAGTAGATTTGTCACCAAAATGTAGTCACCAAACAATGTAAAATCAATTCCACAATAAATCACATAAAATCATGGAGATATAGGGTCTAGTACCAAATAATTGTTTTTGTATATATTACTAGCTTTCGCCCGCGGCTTCGCTCGCGTTAAATTCGGTATAACACACCAAACAGACCTGCAGTTTTTGCTCTTGCGCCTGATGGATTTGTAATAGCAACGCTAAGTTTTCTCTTTTCTTCCCTCGTTCTCCCTCATATCCCACTTTTTTAAAATAAAAGTTAGCCTATGTCCGTCTCCTGGTTCCCAACTATCTCTGTACCAAAATTCATCAAAATCGGTTTAGCCATTAAAGCGTGAAGAGGTAACAAACAAACAAACAAACAAACAAACTCACTTTCGCTTTTATAATATTAGTAAGGATAATAGGTTTGTCCTAATAAGCATTTAAGCAAACTAATTGAAAGAGATCACCAATAAACTATATATATCTCTTTTTTCTATCAATGCAAGTCGATTCTGGAAGTCACAGTACACGTAGGAGGTCACAGTTTTAACCTAACCTAACCTAGCCATTTCTGCCATCTGCGCCAAGCGATCGATTTATTTGGTGACAGATCTACCATTCTGAGCACCAAGCTATTATTTAAGTAATAAAACTATTTTTATAAGAACGAAATTTATATTCATGTAATGCACTACAATTTTATTGGTAATCCATCTCATATTTTACACATTATATTAACAATAATTTGGTAATTCATACCTGGGAACACTCTTTGTTTATATGAGAACGAAAATATTTCGTGGCGATAGATTTATTTATTAGGTGATACAACTTGATGACAAATATAAATTTTGGTGACAAAAAATATAGTTCCTCTTTTGAACAACCCGCAACCCCGGAGCCGGTAGTAACGTGGCTTACGTTACTTTTAGCTAGGTAATCGGGACCCGAACGTAACTATTAACTCAAAACGCAATGCAGCATAGCGCTTATGGCAAAAGTATCGTTTCTGCTACCCTACTTAGCCTATTTAAATTCGAAGTTCATTAGGATGAATGTTTGTTACTATTTCGCGCAAAAACTGCAGAACACAGTTAATTTATATCATGATAAGAGATGGGGTACTTTTTATCCCGAAATCACTCTCCCGTGGTACAATTACCAAAATACACAGGCGATGCTGCGGGCATAATCTAGTCGCCCATAGTGATTCTAAAACCTTACTAGAAAGCAAGAAGAAAGACACTAAGTTGTATTCCAGCGTATTCCAGCCATAGCTTCTTTAAGGACCAGACAGGCGGACAGATTTTTGCTTTGTTCACATGACGGCAGGTCAACCTACTCTAAACTATTATATATAACTAGAGATATAACAGATCAGGTATGATCTCTCCACTTCAGATCGTACACCGTAGTAGAGAGATCAGATTAAAATGGTTTTGTGTAGGTTGATGTGCCGTCGTGTGAACATAATTATGCAAAATTAGGTCAGTTGTATAGTACTTGCAACTGGCGTGCGTGTTTGACCAGATGGATGTGGACGATGTAAAAGGAGTATGTGAGAATCGTGGTAGGTGGCGCTCTGTGGTTACTGCCAATCCCCATGGGAAAAAGCTTGACTTTTTGAATGTATTTATATGTTGGCTGAGATGACTGAATAAAGTGAGAACCTTCATCAGAAAACATCTTGTGTGTGTGTGCGTGTCTAAGAGTGTGTGTGTGTGTGTGTGTGTGTGTGTGTGTGTGTGTGTGTGCGTGCGTGTGTGAATGAGTGAGTGTGTGTGCGTGCGTGTGTGAGTGTTCGTGAGTGTGTGTGTGTATGAGCGAAAATACGAACAACAATATCTATATTTAGATTAGTACTTACATTAAGAACATACTGGGCACAATTATCACAACGAGTCGTAGTACACTTCCTAGACAAGTTGTTTGCACGACGGCTGGCAGAGAAGAGAGAATTAACCCGCTTCACTCGACTCCCTCGTCACCTCGCAGTTGGTTCACACGAACTTTAGTTCAGACTCAGTGGAAGCGCTAACTTCATAGCTATCGCTTGCGTCTCGTTGTCAAAGAGCTCTGGTAATATTGACTTCGCCGGTATATATATTATAGAAATTTCCTTTCCCTTTAGTATGTAGTTTTACCTTACATCTTTTCGGAAGATACAGAAGTAACGTTATGTGTGTGATGAATTAACGTAAGCACAGTAAATTGCCTATATTGTGTCCCACTACTTTTTTTTTTTTTAAACGTTGCCCCACGCTAGGAATTTCTCCTGTATCGTGGGTGCGTTTACAAACATTTAAACTCACATACACAAACAGCCAGACCCGAAACAACTATCTGCAGGTCATACAAATATTTGTTTCGTGCGGGAATCGAACCCGCGACACGCAGCGCAGCAGTCGATCGCTCAGCCACTGCGCCAACCGTGTCGTCAACTACTGAGCAAAAGACTCCTCGTTCTCCTTCCTAACATCTCTGTTTTGTGGAATTTCTGGACACGTTTACTCCGCGAACATGACCAGATCGTCATACCACCGTCGCCGCGGCGAACGTCGACGGCAATGAATGTCCACAGATGTCGACTGGTTTAAAATTTTGAAATAATTCACTATCAATGTCCTTGATACGTTTACGGGCACTTCAGATATTTTGTTTTCATCGAGTACTGTTTACTATGTGGTGGATTAGATAGTTTTTTCCTTTAACTGAACGTCACTAGGTCAATATTTGATTTAGCTGTTATCGTTATCAAAGTGATAGCGGGGTACAGGCGCGGAGAATCGGGATAATTGTCTATCTTCGTGGTCACTAGAATTTATTAAAAATTACGCCAACTTTTAGTAGTTTCAATGAAAAATGAATCCTTTCCGCCTGCTTTTTTGCGAACCTGCGACATTCAATTCTTTTCATTTTCGTTCAACAAAACCACAGTATTTAAATAAAAAAAAATCGCTTTTTATTAATTGCAAAAACACTCTTGTACCCGACAGTACCAAGTAAATGCGTGTCTACCTTATCTTACTAAAATCTCGCAGTTGGCTTCACCATTGTGTCCGTGTTGTACAAAACTCACAAAAAAAAATGAAATCCATATACATTGTCGGTATAATCATACTTATGGGGGAAACAGAGTGTTTCGTTGAAGACACAACAAGTATTAAAATTTTAAAGGAACAAAGCACACTCTTAAGAAAATTGCAAAATTTCCAAGACCCAAAAGATGAGAAACCTTTAACGTGGAACGAGATGCTCGCAGACGTATTAGTGAACAGAATAAAGATATTCTCATTCCACAAAGTGAATGACAACGAAATAATCAAAGGCGATAGTAAGCCATCGAAGACTACGAATATTATAGTGTCTTGTTTCAGTCAAGTGATGCTGTTTTATAAGAACTGTATTTACGATCGATGGAGGACGAAATTTGAGGAACCGGAGTTCGTGAACGGTGAAACAAGTACTGAGGACAACACAATCCTCAATTCTGATTGGGACACTATTGACGACGATGTAGAAATCATAGACCCAAAGTATCATGGTAAGCAGGTAGATGCAGAAACAGAAGATGAAGACGAAGCCATAATGAAGTGTCCTGAAGGAGCTGTGAAAGATGAAAAAGGGAATTGTATGAAAGCACATTCTCCATTAATCATTTCTGTGCCAAGTCAGTGTCCCGTAGGATATAGGCGTGACAGACTGGGAAACTGTAGAGTTGTCTTTTTCTTTTAAGAACTAAATCTTTGTGATTGTTTAGAATCGGAATATCGTATAAAAGTAAGTAAAGTATAAATGTGATACTCATGTAGTAATATTAGTTTTTAGTCAGACAAATATTTGTCTCCAGTGACGATAGTGGTTGTACGCAGAGAGATTTATTTACGCTGTTTTACGTCAGCATTATTTACTTATCATCTACAAACAATTGAATCTTAATTTTCAAAGGTCAGTCTTGCTCCAACATTGATTATTATTATTTTGTTATGCAGCATTCGTTTTAGGAGCAGAGGAATAGCTTCTTTATTTTGTAGTTTTGTTCAGAGCAGCCATTATTTTGATATTATATTTTTGTTCAAATAATTACCTATTGTTTTACTTATAACGGTAAATCTTTCTTTGTTATATAGTAAACTAGCTTTTGCCCGCAGCTTCGCTTGCGTTAGATTCGGGGTAACACAGTTCCCCTTTCCTTATTTGCAGGTACCTGCAACCTGTAACTTTTGCCGTTGCGCCTTATTTATTGTAATAGCAAAGCTAAGTTTTCCATTTAACACTTTAAAAAAATTACCTATGTCCGTCTCCAGGGTCCCAACTATCTTTGTACCAAAATTCATCAAAATCGGTTTAGCCATTTAGGTGTGAAGACGTAACAAACAAACAAACTCACTTTCGCTTTTATAATACTTATTAGTAAGGATTTTCGTGTCACAGTTGTAGTTGCCATACTTTTCCGAAACGGCTTGACCTATTTTACCTAGTAGAAGAGAATGCACGATCAGACAGTGCTCTCAGCAACTCACTACAGAAGTGCACAAGACGGCAGCCTTCAGAGGCAGTTTCAGGTACGCCGCGTCCAAATGCTGGAACAACATTCCCCCGCCGATAAGGAATTTAAAAACACTCGGTACCTTTAGGAGTCGATTGCGGCAGTATCTGATTGACGCTCAGAAGAAACTGGGCCTGACCGTCACCAACACTTCCATAATATAGAGGGTTTTCTGGTCCTAACGGCTCACTTTGTCCTATTAACAACAGACAATAACTGTGAAAAATGAAACTCATACACGAAACACATTACAATACACGTTACACAATACACAAAACACATTACAACTATACTCACCGTACATTATGATAAAAAACTGAAACAATGATACCTACACGAACAAGTAAACTCGTACAAACACTATTAGACACACTCCATACAACTTAAATTACAGTTATCATTACACATATTACCTATACTGTGATAATCAAGTTTAATAATATTTTTAGTATTTAAATTCAAAATCTTTCGTACTGACAACTTACCTACATAATATTCGCCGCACATTTTCTCGACATCCGTGTGTCACTAGCAGGATTCAGCAGAATACCAGCGTCAGGTAATCTACCTGGCATTATGCTGAGCTGGACTCCTTTTTAGTGCAATTTTGAGACACACACCGCCCAGTAATGGGCGACCCTAATAAATACAATTATGTAATGTGTCTAAATGCCTATGGGTCGATTTAACTTAGTCTACCTTACTTTATTTTTTTATTTTATGTGTGCCTTTTTTTCTGTTTTGTATTTTTTTTAATATGAATTCTTGTATTGTGTCCTTTGTTGCATCAAATAAATGATTTATCTATCTATCTATTTTCATAAAATGTTAAATGTAAATTCGCTAGGTCTAAGAATCGGTCGTAATTTATTTTTCATACCTCTAAGTGATAAGGGTGGCTCTCTTCAGAAGAGGACCTGAACAGTGGGAGAAACCGCTGGGCACAGCAAGTATTATAAACTAAAACTGCATATCAAAGTTATATGTTGCGTGAATCTCACGTATTACATGGAAACAATAAAAAATCATGTACCGCAGAGCAGCTACATAACCATCCGCATACAGGCCAACAATACAACTTACTAGCCTACAAAACAACCGGCAAATATTGCTTCAAATAAAAGTCAAGATTATCAAAATTACGAAAGAACAGGAACAAGTCACGATCGTTCACCAAACAAGTCTTTTAAATCGGACAGACAATCGAGCGAGTCAATTTCACGCTATAGCGAGTATCAAAAGAAGGCCGGATATAGGTCCCTACCTGGTTTCAAACGGACGTTTCAAAGAACCCTCGATGGCCACAAATTGACTGCTACCTGAGTAGGGTTGTACTCTGTTTACTGTTTGAGGGAAATATCAAGTCTTTCAGACCTAGTATTCGATTCAAAGCTATAAATAGAGATAAGCTAATAATAAAAATATGTGCATGTATAAAAAAGGGTAAGGCAATTAAAAGGCGTCAAAAATTCGTCCGCATCGCAGTCAACAGGAATAGTGCCCAGTAGGCCTACCATCAACTTTTAGTTAACCATTCACTTCCGATGTAATCCAGTATAAGTAACTAAACTAAATCGCGCAGATTCGTACCATGAAGTGCCTTTAGCTGACAGGAGTTTGAATCTTCACAGACTGAATGAAAGATCGAAATTTGTCTGTGGTCCGCGGTGTGAGAAAGAGATGACGCTATACAGACGTTGCATAAGTCTGTCTCTTTTACTCGCACCATATGCGTTGCGTTTCGAAGCTTAATCTGTATAAAAATTACAACAAAAACATTTTCAAATTACGTTTTCTAGCTTCAAATTATATACCATTACGCCATATTTAGTACTCATTAAATAATAGTAGTTTATATAATTATTTAATTAAGAAATATAAAAGGTTTGCTTAATGTTGTTGTTAAAATAAATTGATTAAGACGAGTTAGGAACGCACCTCCACAGACTAAGTAACCTGTCGATGACAAATGACGTTCTGTTATACGTAGTTGAACAAAAAGTTGATCTTACATAATTATTTTTTATGACAAGAATCCGTAATAAATATCAGTATATTAATTGATTTAATGCCTGCACACTAATTGTATTCAATTGCAGTCAACAACTATTCTACTAACTAAAATAAATAGATAAATAGAGTTCTTTACTTAATTTTATTAGTATTATTTGAAGTTATATTAATAAGTAATACGAATAATGGCTGAAATACCTTGAATTACGTATATTATCACAATTTTTATAAAGTTATTAACAAAACGACTCATTTCACGCCAAGAAATAGCAACTTTTTTTGAATTAGTTACTTTGACACATAAGCTATCCTTTTCAGGTTGATAGGTCACGTCATGGTATGAAAAATGAATGAACGAAAACAGTTTCGAAGCAATTGTCGACTTGATTTGGCGTTGCCTAAACTGGATCATATTAAGGATATTGTGGTATGAAATAGCAAAACAGTTTATTTTAGGCCATCAATTGAATCGCAATAACAGTTGATGGTAAGCCTCCAGAAGGCTGGCAGCAATACCGCGTTGGATGGCAATACTAATTCTTTGTGCAAAAAAAACAGGTCAGCCCTCTGATCACCAGAAGAGTCGACCAACCGCTTGGCGATTAATTTCATTAAATTACATTACTTTTTAAGCAACAAAGTCGTTTTAAAATTCAACACCCGTGTCACATCCCTTTATACAAATCTTGAAGGTTAGAAAAACACGAACTAAATGGTTTAGGCTCTTGTTTTATTTTCACTTGTAATCTTTAGCGTTTAAAAGCGAATTTTGTAATTGTTACGTGCTGAAACTTATAATTACTGTCGTTGGTACGAGTAGGGTAACCATGCTTAAAAATATAAAAAAAAACCGGCCAAGAGCGTGTCGGGCCACGCTCAGTGTAGGGTTCCGTAGTTTCCCGTCCGTCACAATAAGTGTTCCCACTTATGAGTTTAAAGGTGGAGGAGGAAATTATTTTGTACAACTTTTTGTCTTTTTTGTACAAAAACTGTTGTGTCAATCAAGTTCAAAATGATTTTCATAGAAAGTCCTTATAAAGTTCTACTTTTCAGATTTTTTTCATATTTTCTAAACTTATGGTTCAAAAGTTAGAGGGGGGGGGGACACATTGTTTTTTACTTTTGGAGCGATTATTTCCGAAATTATTGACATTATCAAAAAATGATTTTAGTAAACCCCTATTCATTTTTAAATACCTTTCCAACAATATATCACACGTTAGGGTTGAAATTAAAAAAAAAATCACTTCCCACTTTACATATAGGGTGGCTACCCTAAAAAAACACTTTTTTCCAATTTTTATTTTACCACTTTGTCGGCGTGATTGATATACATATTAGTACCAAATTTCAGCTTTCTAGTGCTAACGGTCACAGAGATTAAGCGAGGACGGACGGACGGACGGACGGACAGACAGACATGGCGAAACTATAAGGGTTCCTAGTTGACTACGGAACCCTAAAAAGGACATTGCTCTGCGTCCATACATTGTTAGCCCAGGAGACAAGAGTATGGGAAAATGATGTTACATTCTTTATCATTAGTAAACTCCTTTACGATCTCATTTTTAAAGATTTTTTTTTAATTAGTGTTTAATTTTGAGGTTATAATCGAACCATAACAACGAATTTTAGATATGATTTTTCACTCCTACGAGTGATTTTAAAAACTAAAAAATGATATCATAGGTAATACATTTAGCTATTTTTTATACTTACCTAAACAATTAGATAGGTACCTTTGCATTTTTTTAACGCCTGTGTGGATGAAAGAAGCAACATAAAAATGCATAGAAACTAGTAATATTATGATATATAGCATAGGTAAGTACACACGAAGACATATCAACCTATACAAAACCAGTTTACAACGGATCGTACACCGTGGATTTCCCGTACGATGAGAGATCCGCATAAACTGGTTTTGTATAGGTTGATGTGTCGTCGTGTGTACCTGTATTCTTAACATTACGCGTAGATGGCGGCTGGCGGATGTTTTTAGTAACGTAAAATACAAAAAAAAATGTACATTTGGCATACAGCTAGTCCTTAGTTAGTTACAGAAGCTGTTTGTGTCAATTACTGTCGTGGCAGGAAACATCGTTTGCTGGTTGTTCCAACCTGCCGTACTGATGCGCACTCCAAGTCGCCTATTCCTAGGACACTGGGGGCTATCAACGCTCTCCTGAACTCTAACACAGGTTTTGATATGTTTGCGGATGAGTGAAAGGTGATACTGTTAGAATGTTTGAATTACTGTGAGAAGAACGAATGACTGAATTTAATCAATTATGTTCGTTTAAATAGTTTAATTGGCCTCGGCCGTTTTATTTATAATAAAATAAATAAATACAGGCCAAACGTCCTAGTGTGGGGCAACGTTTTTTTAAAACAGATAAACAAACTAGGTTGTGGAGGTCAGATAGGCAGTCGCTCCATATAGAACACTAGTATCCAGCTGAATACGTTAAGACAACTGATGATGGTCACAAATACAGAAAAAAAAAACCATATAATATTAATACATAACAACATGTATTATGAATTCAGATATATCATTCTGAGAATATGATTCTGCCATCGTAGGTAGGAATCCTACCTGTTATTATGTATTAGAATTAATTATATGTTTTTTTTTGCTGTATCTGTTCCTACTTTAACACAAACTTTACAGTTACCCTACGCTCAGGTAGTGAGGGGACAATTTAGTAGAATCGTAAGTACGCCATCTGCTAGTGATGCTCCGCACCAAACCAATTAACAGACCATAAATTAAATGGTTACCTTTTAATTCGAATTTGGGTTAAAACATTTTAGATGTATAAGCACACATCTAATATGTTTAATCGTGACAAGTTTCACACAGACTAAAATCTGTCAAGTTTATTAATTGACTCGATAAAATAAATGTTTTTTTAGTAAAAGTAAATATATGTCTTCAAGTAAAGCCAAAAATAAAGTATCTCTTGATATTTCTCCTGTATCGTGGGTGCGTTTACAAACATACACCAACACACCAACATACCCGGAACAACTATCTGTAGGTCATACAAATATTTGATCTGTGCGGGAATCGAACCCGCGACACTCGCCGCAGCAGCCAAGTTGATCCTTACAGCTCCAACAGTGACAATTTACACTCCTGAACATGATCTCCAAAAATATGCACTTCGCGATTATTTCACAAAACAAAACAGCTTTATTTTCAATTTTAAATGCACTCCATATTTTGCAACGTAATAAACTTTTGAACCTCCCAGAAAATCCACGCGTTATTTAAAAACAACATAAATTCTGCCGGTGGAATCAATTTCGCTGAAACTCCCCCTTACTTTATGCATAAAAGGGGGAGAGCGGGCAAAGTTGCAGTAACAAATTGCAGACATCAGTCGTGTGTCGCGCTCAGTAATTAGTCAAAACTACTTCAACTTTTAATGAGAGCAAGAGTGAGGAGAGTGGGGGTAAACTTTCCGTTTATGGTGACTATTTTTTGTTCAAGACGTGGACGGAAATGTAAACGTTGGGAAATCGTACGAGGAAGTGGGTGTGTCAAGGAATAGCGATCCTTATTTAGGCGTCGCCGAGAACACAATGTGCACCTTAGACAATAGCTATGTTCCGACTGACGCTACTGATCAATTGCTCGGTCTGGCGCATTTAAATGGCCGCCATAACGTGCACCATGTATTATACTATTCTAACAAATTAATAATATTGTTATAATAGCAAACAGAACTGATTTTTGGCCATGTTTTAGTATCAAATACCCGTATGTGCGTCGTCCTAACTGGCAAGGATCTTATGACGACACACTGCGTTTTCTTGCGTCATGCGAAGAAAATAGTCAATTAAACATTACCTGTGCTCGCGTGATGACTAGCGAGCTTCAATTAGGACACTCTAAACAAATCTGCATGTTTGAATTTGAAGTGCAATAAGAACGCATAGTGTCATCGAACACACCACGACACATCAAACTATACATTTCCAGTATAACATGGTATTGCTTTAAGAGATTAGTCTAAACTGGTTTTATATACCTTGACTAGCTGGCGCCCGTGGCTTCGACCGTGCGATAATTTAAAAAAAATCGTATGTGTTATTCCAGACTATAATCTACCTCTGTGCCAAATTTCATCAAGATCCGTGCAGCCGTCTAGAGTGAAAGAGTAACAAACTTCCATACATCCATCCATCTATCCTCACAAACATTCGCATTTATAATATTAGTATTCATATTTATTTGCATACCATAATGTGGAAAGGTGTTAAATAAGTCTTAAAAAACTAAAGTACAATTATGGACTCTGTAAGAGCACACATTGTAATTCATATAAAAAATAAATTCATCAATAACAAATCTTAGGATATAAGTTGGATTCTTTTCAGTCAAAAAAGTATCGGGAATGGATGATTTGTTTATGGTTCCAAATTATTTTTTTGTTTTTTTTTGTAGTTGTTAGATTGGCACAACTGTTTTCCATTTTGGCGCGGAGTTTGAGTTGCATCTGTTATTTATATTATATACAGTGCTGGTTTTAGTAATATCATATATAGTGTGTATTGCGAATTTCATAATGGACAAAAATATCGAACAAAGAGTTTGTCTTAAATTTTGCATCGCCAATGGAATTTCGTGTTCGGAGTCACTGAAAATGTTACAGAAGGCTTACGGTGAATCGACTTTTTCAAAAACTCGTGCTTATGAGTGGTTCAAAGCGTTCAAAAGCGGTCGAGATGTTATGGAAGATTTGCCTCGCTCTGGTAGGCCGTCAACGTCTGCAACTGAAGTTAACATCGCCAAAGTGAAGAAAATAGTGACTGAAAATCCCCATTCAACTCTGAGAGAGATAGCCGCCGAACTTTCTGTATCTCACGAGTCGATCCGTACCATTGTAACTAATCATTTGGGTATGAAACATGTTGCTGCTCGGCTAGTCCCAAAAGATCTGAATTTTCTCCAAAAACTCAATCGCATGAAAGTCGCTGAGGACATGCTAGAACGAGTCAGTTCTGACCCAACATTCATGAAACGCATTGTTACTGGTGACGAGACGTGGGTTTACGAGTTTGACATGCAAACTAGTCAACAAGCTTCGGAGTGGCGCCTTCCAACTGAACCGAAACCGAAAAAACCACGCCAAAGTCGATCAAAAGTCAAAGTCATGTTGACTGTTTTCTTTGACTATCGCGGTGTTGTGCACTCTGAATCCTTACCGGAAGGTCTAACGGTAAATAAAGAATATTATTTGAGCGTTATGCGGCGTTTAAGAGAGCAAATTCGACGAAAAAGGCCAGATTTGTGGAAAGAAAATTCTTGGATTTTGCACCACGACAATGCGCCTTCGCACAAGGCTATCATTGTGAACGAATTTTTGACCAAACACTCAACAAATACCATCCAGCAACCACCATATTCACCAGATATGGCTCCTGCTGACTTTTTTCTTTTTCCTAAACTCAAATTACCACTTCGTGGCACCCGTTTTCAATCGATAGAAGACATAAAGGAGAATTCGCGGCGAGAACTGAACTCAATTCCGGAAGCAGCGTTTAAAAAATGTTTTGATGAATGGATTATTCGTTGGCGCAAGTGTATCGTTTCTAAAGGAGCATACTTTGAAGGTGATAAAATAAATTTGGATGAATAACAGACATTTTGTGTATTATTGATCTTTTCCCGGTACTTTCTTGACAGAGTAGTATAGTACGACGCCTTAATCTGCGTGTATGCGTTCTTTGGGCTAGTGTGTCTAAGGTTGCACATTTACACATACCGTTTCTAAAATGTTTATTAATATGAACTGTATTTCTTTTTTATATCATTGGCAACCTTGTTCTAAATACTGATGAATACAGGGCTTCTCCATTTGATGTCATGCTGGCCTTATCTAAGCGACTCTTATCAAGGTCTATCATAATGTAGATTTCATATTTCTAATCCAATATGTCCATTCGTATTTACTGATATAAACGTCTCGTTTCAGTAACTACTATTGTTTATTATTTAATGACAAGACGTTATAGACGTCATTACAAGAACTATTGCCTAAAGCTTATTGACTGATACTGGTAAATACATGCAAAGACAAAGTATGCCCGAGTTTAATATTAAGCTGTGATCTCGATTTAGTTGAAATATTAATCAACACCCACCATTGATTGGGCTGGTCGCTTGAACGTTCAGCAGACGATATCCTTACTAATATTATAAAAGCGAAAGTGAGTTTGTTTGTTTATGTGTTACGTCTTCACGCCTAAATGGCTAAACTGATTTTGATAAATTTTGGTACAGAGATAGTTGGAACCCTGGAGACGGACATTGGCTATTTTAAAAAAAAAAAGATTGAGATATGAGGGAGAAAGAGGGAAGAAAAGGGAAAACTTAGCCCTTTTTCCTTTCCTTCCCTTTCTCCCTTTTCCTCTTGTCTGATTGTAATAACAATAAATAAGGCGCAAGGGCAAAAACTATAGGATATATAAGTCAAGAAAGGGGGAACTGTGTTACCCCGAATTTAACGCGAGTGTAGCCGCGGGCAAAAACTAGTAGCGTTATAATAATGACGATTCAACCAAATCTACACCAGTGACAATGATTGATTTGAACACAAGTATCTGATCATTTGAACGCCACATTAACACATGCCACAAATTCCCAATAATATTCAATCATTCAATTAACAGAACGTTAACTCCGAAACAATTAGATGTCCCGTAATCCGCAATGAACTTTAGTTTACCAGCTACACGCGAAACCGTGACACTGTGTGGGTTTTTACTTCGGAATTTAATTGCAGTGTTAGCACAGTGTCTTCCGTGTTACAGTTCGAAATCTGTGTAAAGTTACGCGTTGCAAACTTAGCGAAACGTAGGTGCTAATTACGACTTTACCGTCGCTAGCTACCAGTGATACTTGAGCCTTCCCTTCCCTCTTGATCCCAACATAATGGAATGGACAGGGGACAATGTTTAGCTAATCAGAGGTGTAGTTAAACTGGTAAATGTGCTCAGTAATAATATTATTGAGCACGTATAAATTAACAGGATTGCCCATAGGACCTGGATATTAGCGTTTGTTATTTGCTAAGCTTGGGTTTGGAATGCTTTAATATGTTGCATGTCAATGTTTGTATAGCCCATGATTTAGATGTCTTATCTACATACATGCTTGTAATTTGTACCGCTAATAAGAGCGGGTTAGAACAACAAACCTCATTTGTAGTATTCTCGCTGCTTTTCGATAGAGTTACGTGCAAAGGGCGAATATTTGAAAATCTTGATAACAAAAAAAAAATACATTCCATTTCAACCGCTAAAACACTATTCTTACTAATATTATAAAAGCTAAAGTGAGTTTGTTTGCTACGTCTTCACGCCTTAATGGCTAAACCGATTTTGATGTATTTTGGTACAGAGATAGTTGGGACCCTGGAGACGGATATAAGCTATTTTTTGATTGAGATATGATGGAGAAAGAGGGAAGAAAAGGGAAAACTTAGCATTGCTATTACAATCAATAAGGCGCAAGAGCAACTGTGTTACCCCGAATTTAACGCGAGCGAAGCCGCGAGCAAAAGCTAGTATCTATAAATATAGGTATTCTAGAAGTGTCTCTGTTAATACCCCTTCTTAATTCTCACTCCATATTAATAAAAATTATCACATCTAGTACAAAATAAAAAATACCGGCCAAGAGCGTGTCGGGCCACGCTCAGTGTAGGGTTCCGTAGTTTCCCGTCCGTCACAATAAGTGTTCCCACTTATGAGTTTAAAGGTGGAGGAGCGTGCAATGTTGCACGTTCCGCGGCAGGCGCTCCAACAGTTTTTGTACAAAAACTGTTGTGTCAATCAAGTTCAAAATGATTTTCCTAGAAAGTCCTTATAAAGTTCTACATTTCAGATTTTTTTCATAGTTTCTAAACTTATGGTTCAAAAGTTAGAGGGGGGGGGACACATTGTTTTTTACTTTTGGAGCGATTATTTCCGAAATTATTGACATTATCAAAAAATGATATTAGTAAACCCCTATTCATTTTTAAATACGTTTCCAACAATATATCACACGTTAGGGTTGAAATTAAAAAAAAAAACACTTCCCACTTTACATATAGGGTGGCTACCCTAATAAAACATTTTTTTCCAATTTTTATTTTACCACTTTGTCGGCGTGATTGATATACATATTGGTACCAAATTTCAGCTTTCTAGTGCTAACGGTCACAGAGATTAAGCGAGGACGGACGGACAGACAGACATGGCGAAACTATAAGGGTTCCTAGTTGACTACGGAACCCTAAAAACCAAGAGCAAGTCAGACAACGAGGGTGCGGTACAAACTTGCGACATAAACAGACATATCTTTTGACTGCGTACACTTAGAGAGTTGGTTTCTTCGAGGGACCACAGAGTTGAGTATCATCATCTGCCTAGCCTTTTCCCAACGATGTTGGGGTCGGCTTCCAGTCTAACCGGATGCAGCTAAATATCAGTATTTTACATGGAGCGACTACCTATCTGACCTCCACAACCCAGTTAATACTGGGTAATACGATACCCCTTCGTAAGACTGGTTGTCAGACTTTCGGAACACTGACTACCTGTAACGACTGTCAAAGATCTACAAATGACAGCCGGGACCAACGGCTTAACGTGCTTTCCGAGGCACGGAGGAAACTCGGTATGTAACGGGTGGTCACCCATCCACAGACCAACCTAGGCAAGCGCGGCTTAACCTAAAGATCGACACGGGCGGCTACTATTTATTTAGCCACGAGCTCCTCGAGAGAGTATATGGTTTATTAATAACTAGCTTAGGTTTATTAATAACACAGTTCCCCTTTCGTGATTTGCAGGTACCTGCTACCTATAGTTTTTGCCCTTGCGCCTTATTTATTGTAATAGCAATGCTAAGTTTTCCCTTTTCTTCCCTTTTTCTCCCTCATTTCTCACTTTAAAAAAAAAAGTTAGCCTATGTCCGTCTCCAGGGTCCCAACTATCTCTGTACCAAAATTTATCAAAATCGGTTTAGCTATTTAGGCGTGAAGACGTAGCAAACAAACAAACTTACTTTCGGTTTTATAATATTACTAGCTTTTGCCCGCGGCTTCGCTCGCGTTAAATTCGGTAGCGCCTTAGTGATTTGTAATAGCAACGCTAAGTTTTCCCGTTTCTTCCCTCTTTCTCCCTCATATCCCACTCTTTTAAAAAAAAAAATAGCCTATGTCCGTCTCCTGGTTCCCAACTATCTCTGTACCAAAATTCATCAAAATCGGTTTAGCCATTAAAGCGTGAAGAGGTAACAAACAAACAAACAAACAAACAAACTCACTTTCGCTTTTATAATATTAGTAAGGACTAGCTTTTGCCCGCGGCTTCGCTCGCGTTAAATTCGGGGTAACACAGTTCCCCTTGCGCCTTATTGATTTGTAATAGCAACGCTAAGTTTTCCCTTTTCTTCCCTCTTTCTCCCTCATATCCCACTATTTTTAAATAAAAATTAGCCTATGTCCGTCTCCTGGTTCCCAACTATCTCTGTACCAAAATTCATCAAAATCGGTGTAGCCATTAAAGCGTGAAGAGGTAACAAACAAACAAACTCACTTTCGCTTTTTTCGCTCACTTAGGGGTATGTTAGTCACAGACCTACCCGATATGCACATAAAAATTCATACAAATCGGTCCGCTGTTTCGGAGGAGTTTGGTTATAAACACCGCGACATTTTATATACATATAATATTAGTAAGGATATAATAAGTTAGTAATTCCAACTCGATACCTTCACGCGTTCCCGTTCGTAAAGGGTCTTGACAGACAGACGGGCAACAATCTGATGCAATAAGGGTTCAATTTCTTCCTTTTGAGGTATGAAATAAAAAGTATCAAAAAACACCACTGTATACCCTTTCTGTGAAGTCTAGCGTGATTTACAACAGGTAACTAATCTCCAGAACTCCTGAATATAAGGTAAGTAAAGGAACAAGCCATTTTACGAGCTTATTACTCTTTTTGAGTGGTTCGCCAAAGTTTTGTGGGTTAGCCATTAAGTAGATGCTCTGTACTCTTTGGTTTATGGTCTAGCTCGAAGGTTTGCTCACAATGAGAAAGTAGGATAACATTTTGAAATCTATTTAAATCTACCTGTCTTTTCTACCTGCGGCTAGAAATCTCGTGTGTTTTTAACACGGTTTCATTAGCTTCCCCTTTCATTAAATATGTAACTAAATCTTGAGTTCTAGACAGACGGCACAGTTGGCACGACTGCAATAGGACTGCACACCGACTGCAATCGAACTGCACGTTTGGTTTGCAGTTAGTCGGTGTGCAGTTCACACGATTGCACGCCGACTGCAATTGAAATGCAATCGGACTGCAAGTTTGGTTTGCAGTTCCATTGCAGTCGTGTCAACTGCATTCAAGCTGCAATTTTCGGTTGGATTGCAGTTGAAATGCGGACGTCCGTCTGTCTAGAGCATTAGAAGTTAAATTTGATCCACTCCGCGTTATCCAATTCAGCTGAAATTTCGCAAACACGTTTACTTTGAATGACAATGCATTGTGAAAAAAGCAACGTCATTCTAAATCCAATTAAATAAATCTCCAAAAAAAAATGAATTATGATAGTGTGTGACGCGAGTGAAAGGAGAAGATTTATCAGAGGTTTATCGCCAAGCAGAAGATTGCCTTTCGACCCTCAGTAATGTGGAGGGAGCAGAACTTTAAAGCCAAATCACTACAAAACGCGGCTTAACTAGAACCTTTTCCAGTAAATACTCTGCTTAACAAGCTTAATGCACGCCCGCGCTTTGAGTCAGTAAGTTCAAATCAGTCCCAAAATAATATCACTCAGATCCAGCCAGTCCGTTTGCTGTCCTCCCTCAGCGACGCCCTAAGCCGAGGTTCGTACCCCACAGGGGGTGCCCTTAGCGTGTAATCGCTTAGTTTGTAACTTTCCTGGCTGGAGGTCTTAATTTTTAAGGCATCCACAGGAATCGCCTGGTTAAGCAGCAGACGACAACCTCCTAGGTTGAACTGCGAGATACCATTTCGAAAAAGAAGAAAAAAATATGAAAAGTTGACACATTTCCGTTACAAAAACAATTGACACACTCTCCCCTTCTCTACAATCAAAATGCGGCCACAAAAACCGGCACCACTCAAGACACATCCTTACAAAAAAAGTACATAAATATAAATAAAAAATAAGTCATCAGTATTCAAGTGTTGTGCGAAAGCATCTTTGGGGCCGTCTTGTACAAATGCTTACAGATTATGATGAACGGATTGATTTCATCGTGTCTTCAAAGAAAGAAGTATTTCATGGATGGAACTGCGAGATGCCATTCAGAAAAAAAGAAGCTTAATGCACATTTCGAAATATTACTTACCTACGTGCTAACTCGGGGCACAGTAAAGCAAGTCCTGTTACTATGTAGTAATTGTGTACTCGCAGTAAATCGACGTAGAAGCCATTTGTAGCCAGCCGACCAGTTCTTTACGACTACGCCTTAAGACTCGTGACGTCATCGACTGTTAGGGCTGAGCCTAACCTAACTGTAACTTGTGTGTCGGATTATGGCCGGATAGCCCTTAGACGTGTTTAAGAAAAGAATAAGGAAACATTTTCTGTCAATTTGTTTTTAATGTATTTTACATGATTTTATAGGTATGTTTATTTTTATTGTATATATTGAATTTATTAGTTTATACTAGCTGCACCCCGCGGTTTCACTCGCATGGTGTTAAAATATACAATATATCTTTATGAATTGTAGTCTATGTATTATTCTGATATATAAGCTATATTATTGTAAAGTTTCATTATGAAGAGGAAACGTGTTGCGCCGACCCCAAATAGAATGGGACAAGGGCAGGAAAATGATGACGATGATTGTAAAGTTTCATTAAAATCCATTCAGTAGTTTAAAATATTGCAATGATTGAATGAACACGTGCCTTTTGGTTTCGTTGAAGGTACTTTTACACCCTTCATTTAAATCCCATGTAATAGGGCGCAAGACTAGTGCCAAGAACTGGACTCAAATTTAGACTCCGTGAACCCTTATAGGATCACTTTGTTGTGCGTCTGTCTGTCTATCAAGACCCGTTATCTCATAAGAGCGGAGTTATCGAGTTTAAATTAAAACGATATCAACGGCACTATACAGGGTTATTTGTAAAACACCGACAACCTTGCAGGACTGTATTACAATCATCATAAACAACAACTTTTGTTCTATGATTTTTTACAAAATTTTATACATTTACCAAAAACAAATCTTCAAGATTTCGTTGTCCTATCTAACACATTTCAACTCCGTATTTTGCTGTACCTACATACCTACACCGCCGCTTGTAGGTACGTTTGCTTCGCATAGATTTCGTAACATTTAGAGCGTTCAATTTCAATATTTTTATTTTTGTATGAAAATCTGATGAACTAAAATAAATGTTCTAGAACAAAAGTTGTTGATTATGATGTTAGTAACATGGTCCTGAGACGTTGCCGGTGTTTTACAAACCCTGTATACTCAAGTTTGCAGTCCCTTGGAGCTGTGAAAAAATCAACCCTCTAAGTTTACGCAGTTAAAACATATAGCCGTTTATCTTGAAAGTTTGTACGGAACAATTAATTCGGGAGTCCAACTCGCACTTGGCCGGTTTAAATTCATCATTCTTCATGGACGCAATGTGTCTTTACCTTAAGGGACTAATCACACTTCAATTTAAGCGGCGGTTGAGCTACTTGTGAAGGAGTTTGTTCAGGACAGTATATGACATATCCCTATTCTCCATAACAAAGTCTGATCAGTAATTTTGTTGAGTTCCAAAATAAAGTCAAAGATACCTTTATCTCGGGAATGCGTGGAAATATCGAATTGAAATTAAAACCATTTACTAAAATCTGTGGTCCCTTGTAGCTGTGAAAAAACCCTTCAAGTCTACGCCGTCAAAAAATATGGCGGTTTGTGAATGTTGAACCCTCGATGCGAGAGTCCACCTCGCACTTGGTCGGCCTTTTTTAAAATTATCCTTCGTCCATTTATTGTTTTATATACATTTAATTAAATTTTTAAATATTTCTTAAAAACAAAAAATAAAAAACATTTAAAAATGTAAAAATAGTAGCCCACCGGTATCGGGAACAGGGTCCAAGCTACCGGCGGTCAGGGCTCCAGAGAAAGGAACCTCCTAACAATACGAGCCGTGTCCAGGAGTACCGCTTTCTGTATCAAGCCCTTGATCCAGCTGCCTAACGAGAGCCTCCTCAGGTGTTGGTCGAGGCTCTTGGCAATTAAGCCATTGGCAGATACGACTATCGGCACAATGATCGCTGAGTCCACATCCCACATGTCGACAACCTCGCGAGCCAAGTCAATATACTTGATTTGCTTATCTTTCTCGGCTTTCACGAGGTTCTCATCATGCGGGACTGTTATGTCAACAATCATTGCGCGCCGCTCTGATCGATCCACCACCACTATATCAGGCTTGTTGGCAACAATAGTCCTGTCAGTGATGATGGATCGATCCCAGTACAATGTGATATTGCCATGTTCGAGAACTGGGTCGGGCTCATACCTGTAGTACGGCACTTCCGATTCCACAAGGCTATATTTTAGAGCAAGTTGCTGATGAATAATCCTGGCTACAAGGTTGTGTCTATGCAAGTACTCTCCGTTAGCTAGACGAGAACAACCGGAGATAATGTGTCAAGTAGCTATATCCGCCGCGAGACGACTCCTCCCGGCCACCGTAGATACGTGTCTGGATGGTGAGCAACGGGTAGCTCACCGTCCGTCCTTCTGGTGACAGTCAACGGTGCATTCGTGTTCCACGCGCGCCTCATAGAGATGTCAGCGAAGCAGAGAGTGTTCTCGGCTCTATAACGCTCTCGCCTGGCGGCTCGTGCGTTAATCCGCCTCGGCTGCACTGACCAAGTTTCCTCATTTGAATCAAAATGTACTACTTTTGTGGTCTTGGTTATTGTCAGGAGAGGGTTCTTATGAAAAAGAAGAAGGGTACCTAAGGGTAAGGTAGAAAAATGGCATTGCAACGCATGCCTGGCACAGCTAGTATCTTATATATCTCCTTCATTTGTAGTACAAACGTTGCCTTGTAGTTCGTACCTTTTATAGACTACTAGCTTTTGCCCGCGGCTTCGCTCGCGTTAAATTCGGTAGCGCCTTATTGCAGCCTTATAGCAACGCTAAGTTTTCCCGTTTCTTCCCTCTTTCTCCCTTATACCCCACTCTTTTTTAAAAAAAAATAGCCTATGTCCGTCTCCTGGTTCCCAACTATCTCTTTACCAAAATTCATCAAAATCGGTTTAGCCATTAAAGCGTGAAGAGGTAACAAACAAACAAACTCACTTTCGCTTTTATAATATTAGTAAGGATAAAAACAACTGACTATCTCCCAAGAATCTGTTTGGTATCAACCAGCCAAATCAAAAGGATTACAAGATCACAATTTGGCGCCCATTATTACACCTTCACTGAATAAAATTGATTTGTATTTTCAATGCAAACGAAGATACAAAATATGATACAACCGTGGGATATACTGCCAAATCTAGGAGCACCTCGAGCCATAGGTTCTGTTATTATTTGGCGGATTTCCAAAATAATTACTTACGTAAACCAGTCGACCGGGAACGCGGATCGCGACCTAACGGCGATTACGGTATCGTGGGATGTGGCATTTATAAGAGGACTAGCTTCCGTTCGCGACTTCGTCCGCGTGGCATAGTTACTTTGGGCTAACGATAACTTTAACCCGCGTGATGATCGAAAAAAAATAACTTTCTCTACCCTTTTCTTTCCTCTTTCTGCCCTTTTTCTCACTTTTTTTAGCCTATTTCCGTCTCCAGGGTACCAACTATCTCTGTACCAAAATTCATCAAAAGCGGTTTAGCCATTTAGGCGTGAAGACGTAATAAACAAAGTCACTTTCGCTTTTATAATATTAAGTAAGGATAAAAGTACGGGACTACATAGTCCTCCTGGCCGTTTTCGGTCACAGCCACAACTTCGGCTGAGATTAGCAATCGGCGTGGTGGGACATTATACTGCAGGCGTGTGTGCTCAGGCACAGGTACATTCTCATAGTCAGATGGGACGGCAATCCGACACGGCTGGAGAGTGATTATTCCCGATGTCCACCACTTGTCTGGCCACCACTGGGGGACAGCGAGACAACTTTAAAACATTATTCTCGTTGTCCACCACTGGGGGACAGCGTCACAACGTTGTAAATTATTTCGGCGCAAGACCAACGGTTTAACATGCTTTCCGATGCACGGGGGTCTCATACCGTGAACTTCCAAACTCCGGGTTGTCACTGAGAAATTCCTTACTCCGATAACCAGTCAAACCAGCCTCGAATTTTCTATTGGTCTTGTAAGCGCACCTAGCACAGGTTCCATTTTACACTCACGATGAAATTTTATTGTTTTATATATTTATATATTATTTTATATTAACAAAACTGTTTTGCCTTACTAGCTGCGCCCCTTGGTTTCACTCGATTAGACCGGGATACTTTTTATCCCTTCATCATCATTCAGGTTATAAACAATCTATATATATGCTAAATTTCATCCAAATTTGTTCTGTAGTTTTTGCGTTAATGAGTCACAAACATCCAGACATCCATTCATACATCCTAACAAACTTTTGCATTTATGTATAATATATATACGTATATACAAATATAATTAGTAAGGAGGATATAAAGTAGGATTATGGTAGTTCTGTCTTTTATACACCTACATGACCAATGATTTCCATGAATAACTCCCACAAAAGCACATCATAACCTGGGTTTAGGACACACGATTTTATCCTAGAATTACGGATAATTTCCTGCCTCCAACCGGGCAAATCCGCGGTAAAATATTAGTATACCATTAAACTGCGCATACCTAGTTGCATCTCAGTAAAAGTGACACATCCAAGTCATTATTAAAAAGAAAAAAACTAATTTCTAACATCTATGTAGAAACAAGCCAATGCGAACGGCACCGTATCAAATATTCATTATCTCACGTAAAGGGTACTTTGAAAGCGAATTTTCGGATCGAGAACAGAGTAATTTGGCAACAACCGGCGAACAAATTAAATGCAATTATTTTTGTACCTCATCCATATCGATAGATTTCAATTTAGATGGAATCGATTACGGCGCTTTATTCGATTGATTGGACCATCAGTCAATCGAGTCCAGCGCAATTACAGATGAAAATGGACTAGAAATATAAGAGTTTTATAAATCTACTAGCGGACCCAGCAGATGTTGTCCTGCCCTTATACCACAAATTAAATTTGACGACAGCACCGTCACCTACCTCATCCTATTGCGTTTGAAACCATCCACCCATTGAAATATACCCACACAATTTCTTCTAAATCGATCCAGCGGTTTAGGAGAACAGACACACATGCAGAAGAATTACATATACCTATTAAAATAAAACGATAACATGCATAGTTTTAACTAGACCCCATTTTGATGGTTGGCCTAGAGTTTTGTAAATACCCAATCATTATATTTTCGCAAACTAATTTGTCGACATAAACACAGAGTAAAGATACAAACGCTCTTTTTCGGTTTTGAAATCATCAAATAACTTTCCCCACTCTGAACGGAGCGGAAGTGTCAGTCTTTACGTGCTTTTACTGACATAAACCCATCCATGTTTCTT
This sequence comes from Ochropleura plecta, assembly GCA_905475445.1. Lineage (NCBI taxonomy): Eukaryota > Metazoa > Arthropoda > Insecta > Lepidoptera > Noctuidae > Ochropleura > Ochropleura plecta. The sequence goes on from FR997733.1 coordinate 20,089,808, forward strand.
CTTTTTTCCCTTTGTGTTTTGGTGCCGCGGTATCTCTATCAAACAACCCGCAACCAGGGGAGATGCAAACGCTGTGGCTGTTTACAATTTCAACCAACTTTGATGTTAACTACTAAACGCACAAGGTAGACAAAAGACGTGAATTTATTGTGACTCCTATTTCATCGGAAAAATTCGATAATAAGTCAATTTTAAAATTAAAATACCCGCTTTACTTGTAGCGTTTTCATAATTTTTAGAATGTATTGATATCAATGAATGATACTGATTGTGCTTGTTGTAAATAATTTAATTAAAATGCTACGTTTTTTTTTTAATATAAACGTTGCCTCACACTAGGAATTTCTCCTGATCGTGGGTGCGTTTACAAACACTTAATCTCACATACACAAACAGCCAGACCCGGAACAACTATCGGTAGGCCACCAACCGTGTCGTCAAAATGTAATTTGTATTTACGATCATCCAAAAATCGACGTTTTTTTTTGTTTGCTCGTGCTCAGTCTTACGGCACCTACGACGATCTCTATATGCTCCTCAACTTCAACCCTTTTAACTATCTACTACACCAAATATAACAGGATTCCACCCTCCAGCAAGCGTCATGTTGGAACCGTACTTCAAATATCATGCGAAGTTAAGTTCTCGTATTGCATTCCACCTGATTAGGTACTCCCCCCCGCATCATATGCTTTGATGCCAATCATTGCTTTGAAAGCTTACACGATTACATTACACAAATGTCTATGTCTCTATAATTAGGAGTAAGTTAATGTTACGCAAATTAGTAATTATTTGGATTGAATTAACTGACGCAAACAAGCACAGGATGATATCAAAATGTGAATGATATTTTTGTAAATTATAATTTTACATGTTAAAAAATATGTTTTCTAACAAGACTAAGTACAAACCCGGGTCGCCGTCTTCAGGTTAAGCCTTCCATTCCCACAGCGATTTATGGATGACAACCATCGTAACATGCCGAGTGTACTTAATGCATTCATTTGTAGAACTTTGACAGTCGTTTCAGGTAGTCAGTGACCCAAAAGTCTTACCTAATAAATTGTCAAAAACCGTGTCGACGGCGCGTTAGTGTTCTACGCGCGCCTCAAAGAGATGTCAGTAAAGCAGAGGGGCTTGCCAGGGCCACCGCCTGCCGGGGTTGCGGGTTGGTTCCGGAACATAAGTAATAATATACGTAGTACGAATCCGTGGGACAGTTACCAGACTCCATGTGAAGCCGAGAGCATAAACTAGTGTATGACAAAGGTGGAAATGAATAAGACAGGCACACACCAAGGTACCACTAGACACTGAAAGCAGACCGCCTTGATACCTGCTGGTATTCATCATTCATTCAGGATATTTTTAAACGCACACAAACTTATACAGAGAGGAAGCAAAACGGAAATGATTTTTGCAAAACTTGCAACTGTAAAACTCAGAACTATTAGAACAGCCGAATTAGGAAATTAAATTGTGTTCAGATTTTCTCGTTTTAAACGAAAAGACTAAAAAAACAGAGCTTATATTTTTTTTACTATGCAATCATTTTAAAGACAACAAAATATTCTCAAGACAACGTTTAAAACATTGGCAACTTCACCAACGCAGCAACAATTTCTTTACCTCCGCATTTCCGTATTACTAAATCCCAAGAAAAAAATAAACCCAAGAATTGTTCGTTGAACAAAGACGGTGATTTCAATTAAACAATAAAACTTGGGGAACAATTCGCCCCTCAGCGGTGACGCGCGCCGTCGGTTGTCGCGCGAACTCCTTCGAAACCAATTTAAAGTGTCGCGCGAAATAAAATAATGTCGCGCGGAATCCGCGCCGTCATACTCAGCAAGACGAATTATTGCGCGATATTAGAAACGTCTTAAATAAAAGATTAAAATGGATTCTCGTGTCTTTTTAGAAATGTTATAGATGGTGTAAGTAGATACTTACTTGGTTTTAGTACGAGTATTATTGGAAGGTTTGTTATTTTGTGTATTTTTAAGGTTCTGTACCTCAAAACGAACATTTGGGAAACAACATTTAGGAACATTTTGTTGTCCGTCCGAGTGTCTGTCTGTCTCTCAACTCAAGACCCTCTATCCCAGAACGTGTGAAGGTATCGACTTGATTATCCTGTGTTAATCCAGGTTATAAACTACCTGTGTGCCAAATTTTATCTTAATCCATTCAGCAGTTTTTGCGTGAAAGAGTAACAAACATCCAGACATACATACATACATTCTCACAAACTTTCTCATTTATAATATTAGTTGGAGTTAGTAACATAAATAAAATACTAGGAAGTAGGTTATAGACAAAACGCTTTAGCACAAAACGACTTTTGTGAACTATGTTATCTTTTGAAAAATGCCGTTATGTAAGTATTTTCGTGTTCCATGCAAAACACAAAAGTGTGAGCATTGTTTCATAAAAAAAACCTTTTCAAAAGTTACAAATAAATCGTTAACGATAAAAACAAAGGATTTAGTGTTTATGATATTGAATAACTAAATTGTGATATTATTGATACACGTATGTAATATGATATTAAAAGATAGTTAGAGTAAAGTTATAGATATCTAAATCTAAATTTTTTATCCAAGTTCACATTCACTTGTTTTGTCATTTTAAAACGATGCTTTTATAGGTAAGAAATACGTACTTTTCTAGAGCATGTCGTTTTCAATAGTAGAATCTTTGTTGTTCTTGTCTTAAAAAGATCGCTTTTAGCAATAAGTCCAGCCATCAGGTCGCCCTGTGTGTGTGAAATGTTTTCAGTAATCATGTTATTTGTATGGTATACATAATAAAGAATATTCTATTTAATTCTTATCATTTTAAACTGGTTTAAACTGTGGGATCTGGACTCAGCGATCATTGTGCCGATAGTCATATCTGCCAATGGCTTAATTGCCAAGAGCCTCGACCAATACCTGAGGAGGCTCTCATTAGGCAGCTGGATCAAGGGCTTGATACAGAAAGCGGTACTCCTGGACACGGCTCGTATTGTTAGGAGGTTCCTTTCTCTGGAGACCTGACCGCCAGTAGCTTGGATCCTGTTCCCGATACCGGTGGGCTACTATTTTTAAATTTTTGTTTTTGTTGATTTTGACATCTACTACATACTAAACTTGTCAAAATCAACCATTATGCGATCAGTGATCGACCATTCTGACACCATTGTAATAGCAGACTAAGGCCCCAGCTGTCGTCACAAACGATTTTCTCATTGTTTTTTTTAAGGGCGAATGTTGTACACCATTTGATAGGGCGTAGGTATTTTCTACCTTTGTTTTAAAAGTTTGTAGGTACATGTATGTTTGTGGACTGATAAACGAAGCATTTTAATTTGAAATCTAAATACTGTTTATTTTATTTATATATATTGTGTATGCTGTAAATAGCAGCCGCTCGGGTCGGTCTTTAGGTTAAGCCGCGCTTGCCTAGGTTGGTCTGTGGATGGGTGACCACCCGTTACATACCGAGTTTCCTCCGTGCCTCGGAAAACACGTTAAGCTGTTGGTCCCGGCTGTCATTTGTAGATCTTTGACAGTCGTTACAGGTAGTCAGTGTTCCGAAAGTCTGACAACCAGTCTTACCAAGGGGTATCGTATTACCCAGTATTAACTGGGTTGTGGAGGTCAGATAGGCAGTCGCTCCATGTAAAATACTGATATTCAGCTGCATCCGGTTAGATTGGAAGCCGACCCCAACATAGTTGGGAAAAGGCTAGGCAGATGATGATATTGTGTATACTGTCTTGAATTCCGTATAGTCCATTGAAATGTTAAATTTTTTAGGCCTTACCCTGCGTTTTTTAAAGGACGCAATTTTATTTTTTTGATGTGTTGGGGGGTCAGTGTAAAGCTAAAACCAAGTTTGTGGGGTCGCCACCCTTGTCCCTCGGCCGCCATCTTGAAAATAGGGGTTAAAATGGTTTTTACGATATCTATATATCTCTTAAACTATTTGTCTGATAAAAGTTGCCATTTTTTGTTACAAATTAAACATTACAAAACACAACCCCAAATGTAACTTTTCAATGGACTAGTTTTATTCCCGTGTTGACCACTGAAAACCAGCGCTGTGCTGTGGGCTCCCAAAGCACAGCTTCATGCTGAGTGGTGACCTACTTGTCGCAGTCACAGCGGCGTACCGTACGTTTTTATGAATATTTGTGATGATTTTTATGTTATTTTTTTATGTTATTTTGGGTTCTCGTCGTAATTGCGACTAATAAATATTTTTTTCTTTCTTTCATTTAACGTTAAAAACAATCACTTGAACTGTTTTTTTTTTAAAACGTTTCCCCCACTAGGAATTTCTCCTGAATCGTGGGCGCGTTCATCATTCAAATACACGTTCACAGACAGCCAGACCCGGAACAATTATCTGCAGGTCAAACAAATATTTGCTTCGCGCAGGGATCGCACCCGCGACACGCAGCGCAGCAGTCGATTTCTCAGTCACTGCGTGCCCACCGTGCCATGTTTAGGTAGGAGAGAACCAAATGATGACGTTCTTTGCTGGCTTCCAGGCATCGAATTGCGGGTTCGAAGCCCCATCGGAGTAGGTTTAGCTAGGAATAGGTTAGCTTTACTAAATATGTTTACGTTTTTATAAAACCTGAAAGTCCACAATATAAGGGCTGGTACTGCTGACATTGCAAAAGTTCAGGATGTTATTTAGTCCCAACCACACAAGTAACTTTGTCAGAAAAATATACTTTGTTCCAAACACGTTTGACGTTACGGTTGGCGCAGTGGTTAAGCGATTGACTGCTACGCCAAGTATCGCGGTTTCGATCCCCGCACGGGTTTGTTTGTTCCGGTTCTAGCTGTTCTGTATGTGAGTTTAAATGTTTGTAAACGCACCCACGATACAGGAGAAATTCCTTGTGTGCGGCAACGTTTTTATTTAAAAAAAGAACACTATCTATTTCTTGCTACTATCTATTTACACAAGCAAGTGTAAGTACGAGGATAAAACTAATATACACTTGTACTAAAACTATTCGGAGGCAACAAACGCCACGCCATGGCAGCAAGAAATACATTCACCTGCATTGTTCAGTTAACTGAGAAACTAACTAAAATAACACAACTGCACAACGGCAGTTTCTGTTGTTACTTACATTCAAAATAGGGTGTTAAAAACAAATTCGAGAATTTATCGGCTCTTTTTAATAGTCCTCGGTCCTCATTGGTCTTGCTATCACGACTGATAAGGTTCTGAGTTTAGGTCTTAGTATTTAGGTCTTAGTATTTAGGTTAACCCCAACTTTGACGGCACGGTTGGGGCAGGGGCTGAGCGATAGACTGCTGCGCTGCGTGTCGCGGGTTGGATTCCCGCACGAAACAAATATTTGTATGGCCTATAGGTGGTTGTTTCGGGTCTGGCTATTTGTGTATGTGAATTTAAATGTTTGTAAACACACCCACGATACAGGAGAAATTCCTAGTGTAGGCCAACGTTTAAAAAAAACTGTTTCAAAATCTCAACATGCGACTTGAACGGCAGTGCACTAATACCAGCTTCTTTTCTAATAAACGGTAACAAGTGAGGAAGAGGGCTAAGCAGTAATGAGGACCGAGGGATTCCCTCCGCGCATCCGTCAGTGCGGATGGCTTAATTGCTTGGAGAGGCGCCAAGCAGACTATTTGTTCGCAGAGCTGATGCCTTCTGCTTCATTACGTGTCTATCGATTTGGAAGTCTATGCTTTTAAGTGGAAAATATAGGTGTTCAAATTGTTAGAGAATGGAAAAATATTGACATTGTTGTGTTTTATTAATTGATTCCGATGTCTAAGATTATAGTCAAGTCAAAGTCAAAGTCAAAAGTCATTTATTCAAATTAGGCTGATAATCAGCACTTTTTGAACGTCACATTACAAGAGACAGTCCCACAAAAACGCCCTGCCCTTCGCCACTTCCTAGTGTTTTAGCTGGGAAGAAGAAGTGGCGGAACAAACTCCCCAGCAACACATCTGTCTGTCAGGTTAGAAGAACCAGATTTTATACAATTTATATTATGACAAAAAATTATAAAAAAATAAGAAATTATTCATTCATTGTCACTTGTCAGCTAGCAAACACCAATTATATGTAAAAACAAAAAAATACCCAAGTCTAAATAATAAATTCACCAGTCTAAAGGGTGTGCCCGCTTACACGTGCAGTGAAGAAGTCACAGGTGATAAACTAGGACCATAGTGCAAAAGAAATAAGCTAAGCATAAAAAGATAAATATAAATAATTATATTCAGTCAATGCTCGAGGTCACTAGTTAACCACATGCCAATAAGTAAAAACACACAAAATGAAACAAGTATATAAACAAAAAAAAGTAAAATATAAAATTACATGACGAAGACATGTAACGTATCAATAAGCTAATTTGGCGAAAAAACATGAAGGAGAAAAAAAAAAAAAAATAATCGTCTTGAGTTCAACACAGTGACCAACTATGCTTATCATCTAAATAGTCGTTAATGGAATAGTAAGCTTTTAAACAAAGGTTAGATTTTACTTTAGCTTTAAATGCATTAAATGGCAAATCTAGAAAAGAAGCAGGTAGCTTGTTATAAAAAGTTATACCAAGCCCTACAAATGAATTATGAACCTTATGAAGCCGGTGGAAGGGAGCACGTAGTTTATGCTTATTTCTAGTGTTAATGTTGTGAATATCACTGTTTTTACTATATAGATGGATATTTTGCCTAATATATAAAATGTTGGCCAAGATGAATTGAGAAGCCACAGTGAGAATACCAATCTCTTTAAAAAAATCTCTCAGAGAAACCCGGGCACCTAGCTGGTAAATTGCACGAACCGCTCGCTTCTGCAGAACAAATACATTCTGGATATCAGCGGCTTTGCCCCACAGCAGAATACCATTTTTTTTATAATTTTTTTGTGAACATCAATGTAAGTATGGGTCTGTATTTTGACAACACGGCATATTAATAAAGACGGGACAACAGAATACTACGGGCAGCGACAAAAACTAAACTACATAATACGAAATAAACTTATGTGTACTATTTGTACACTTTTACCAAATTGTCGTACCTATTCGTTTGTAAAATTTCTGGAATTAAGTTGACTTATGGCTAAGTTCATAACTATCACCTAGGGCTAAGTTAAACGTACAAAATCGTGCCACATTGATTTCAAAGCTAACTACGTATTTAACCAAAGAAACATCAACTCAACTCTATGAAGAAATACATAAATAATTCAAAGAACAAAACGTCATATAGTTGTGTGGGATATCTTAATCCTTCCTGGCGGGGCTGATTGTGTTTTGATGCGGGACTCAACGGACGAATCTCCGGCCGGGACCCTGGACACCGGACGTTTTCTAAAATCAAGGCTGAAGCGGGTTTCAAGAAACTGGAACGGCAAGAGTTCAAAGAAGGTTGTCTTGAAAAGATCGTTTTTAGCAACAAGACCGCCCATTGCGTCACCCTATTTTTATAAGTTGTATACTTATGCGTTGTGTTCTTGTGATTTGTTTGTTGTACATAATAAAGAAAATTCTATCCATCTATCTATCTATCTATCAAACTTACGTAGGTATTATTAGTAAACCGTATTGTAAGAAGTTCGTTGGATCTTTATGCCTTATTGGGCAATTGGTCGCAAGTGTGACTGCTAAGCATGAGGTCTTGGATCGGTTCCCAGGTCCAGCAAAGTGATATTGGGTTTTTCCACCAGGTATGGTTCAGTGGAAGCCTCGGAGACTGTATTTGTGGCGTGTGTTTATGAATGCTTGTTTATTAAAAACATCAAATATATTTGTCGCGCTTCCCGTATGACTTGTACCACATTTTAAGAGCAGGATTACCCGGATTTTTTCCCACTAAGCCGGACGTAATTGGATCCCAAATTGACCGTAGAAGGAGAACGTTTCGACGAGCGATTGACTCATTTGTTTTAGATATTACAATAAACTTTGCGACTTCCACCTGCCTCTCATTTTATTTATTTAATATATAAAGGTATTTATAGTGGGATCTTCTTTAGTGGTTGGTGCTTTAATGTAGGGGGAGTTTAAGCTGCAATAAAATCTTAGATATTATTATTTTTTATTTAATGTCCGATGGAATATCAACCTTTCTACTTCATATTAGATCAAAATATAAAATTCATTTTTAAACTGACACAGTCTTACCTTACTATTATAAATGGATAGATGTCTATTGCTCTGTCACGCAAAGTGTATTAATCGGAATTAGGTTGAAATTTGGCAAACATAGTTTTTATCGCAGGAGTATGATCCTGATGGACAATTAAAGAACCCCACACAGGCTAAGCCGAGGGCAAAAACTAGTAAGACAATAATGAAGCAACTTGATGTTTTCTCAAGTATCGATAGTGAAAGTATCGATATTCAGCGTGTGACAGAAAAATGATATTACGAACACCTACAATAATCACCTTAAAAAGCATTTCCAATCAAATCAAAAAATAAGTTGTCATAAAATCTTCTCTGCAGCAGAAAAACTCGTGATTTACACTCAGCCCGTTTAGTTTACTTCAGTTTTTTCGGCGGTATGGTGTCATATGGTATTCTCTTGTGGGGCCATGCCGCCGATATTCAGATAATTTTTATTTTACAAAATAGGGCAATTCGTTCAATTATATATTAAGTCCTTAATACACTATATCTCAAAAAAAATATTAAATAGATGACTTGAACTTACTGTGCCCTCTAATATTATTTACAAAAACCTTTTTTACGCACATATTTTTTTAATGCTGTTATATCCACACCATAAATACGAGGATCAAACGAATTTGTTCTTCTTGAAACAAGGCTCAAAGAAATAGGGGGTATATTCAGATTAATATAATAAACTACCGAGCAATATTCAAACACTATGTATATATATATTTAAATCTTTTATAAAACCTTAGCTATGTCTAAAAGCCTACTATAATATTAATAACCTTGATGATAAAAAGGCTATTATAATTTAATTTACGCTAGGTACTCTAATTTAATTTACTCAATTAGTCTCAGAATTTTTCTTTGTTTGTTATTTATTCCATTATTTTATATACTTTGACATATAATGATTTGACATACATTTTTAGCTTTTTAAATATTTTATTTTATTTTACATTTTTTTTTGGTAATTGTTATTTTGATTTGTGACATTTTATGATCTCATTAATTTTATTTTGTAAATAATTATATTTGTTTATTCTATCTGTCAGTTTTACTATAAACGACCTACACAAATGTGTGGTGCTTTCTTAACAAATCCTCCTTTTCAGACACTAATCTGCATAGTCCTCATGTAAGCTGACCAAGATTTTTGTCTTGACATTAAAAGAGACCTCTGAGTTTGTTTCGGCGGACGGGTACAAAACACCGGCTTCAACTAATATAAAAAAAGTTAAAGTGTTTATAAAAACCAACTTGCAAAACAAACATCATTTATCGTTTAATCAACACACGTTAAAACAGATAATGCAGTTAATCACTAATTAGCATAACTCATTAAACAGCTAACTGTTTAGTTAATTTAATCATTTATGATCAACATCGAAACGATATATTGAACATTTATTGAAACAATGGATATTTGATGTTACAATCGTATTAGGCGTGGTTCAATTGTTTTGAAGACGAATGAAAGTGATTACTAATAACGTAACCCAAAGGTTATGAAAGCCTGACTGGTGGTAAAGTCAAAAATATATACGCAAAACCTTCATGCAAAACCAAGTACCATAGAGGGCACAAACGTGAATGCAAGCTTCGTGGTTTGCAAGTATATTAACCTGCCAGGGCCACCGCCTGCCGGGGTTTCGGGTTGTTCGAAAGAGATACCGCGGCCCCGGAACATAAAGGGCAGTTCAACATGGGTGGGTTTTAGTCAGTCCGCTGTATCTCTTTCGAACAACCCGCAACCTCGGCAGGCCCTATGGCCATAAAGTGACCCTGAAGGGGCGGGCCCCTCTGCTTTGCTATGTCAGCAAAGCGCAGTAACCCTCTTTGATGCGCGCGTGGAACGCTAACGCGCCAACAACACGGCCTGTCGTCAGTAGACGGATGGTGACCTACCCATTGCTCACCGTCATCGCTAGACACACTACCTAGTGGTAAGGAAATTAACATATTTATTATTATCTAACTGAATAGAGACATCAACATTCCAACTCAACTAAATAAACAATCATGCATTACAAAACTAAACTTCAGTCCCGTATTCCACGTCAAGGCTGAACTCTAGTTACTAAAAGATTTCAGCCAGCACTATATTTCCCCATTCATAACAAACAGAATCAAAATGGAGTACCTATATCCCACAGTCAACTGTCATCATTAGGTTTCCAGCGCAAACATAGCTTATTAGTTCATTTAGTACTCTGTGAAACCGCTAGAGCGCACCACACGCTACCGGCCCTGTAGCATTTATATATCGCAGTTAAAATTCCACAAACTAATTACAAACTAGTGGTTAACGATTACAGGATCGTGGTTATTATTGTTTCTAAATTTTAATGAACTATATTTGCGGTTTAGTTTAATACTATGCGGTAGTTTAAAATCTCTATTTTAGTCCGATGTGGTGTGTACGTTTGTTATGTTGTCGCCAAAACGGTTCAACGGATTTACATGATTTTTTGTATCAAGATAGCTTATATTCTAATAAATACATAGATTACTTTTAATCTTGGAAAAACGCGGTGTCCCCGCATGATAATCAAATATCTCAAAAGGGTTTTTCACCGCGGGTCACACCTCGGAGCGCAGCTAGTTGTTTAGAAAGTTCAACTTAATTTGTGGTTTAGTTTGATTTGATTTATTTATTTTTATTCACATTAGCATATAGTATGAGTTCGCGACGCGCGACGTTATAAACATAAAGAGAAACGTTTTTTTTTTCATATCTATGTGTTATACGGAGTGTGCTTGTAGCAAATATTTAACTAAAATAGATTACTGCATCTTCAATTAAAAAATCGACGTATTTGTATAGCCTCTGCATAAAGGAGTCTGCCCACTATTTCCTATTCCGTGTTCGGCGGTATTTCGTATTCGGGATCCAAGTAAGCATTCCCATCCCAAAGCTTTGCCAAAATGCTGGACTACTAGAAACTGGTCCAAATACGTACCTCCTAACCAATGTTTATTGAAGTTTAACCAAAACCACCCACGCCTACGTATTACAACAATATACCAAAGACTGGAATTTAATTAAGTAAACACGAGTTTAAATACATAACACTAAAAATAGAAACAAAACCTATATAGGTAGAGGTGGAACGAACTCAATGCAGTTTGAGGTGGTATAGTGAGGGGACGCGAGTCGATTGTGAACTGTTATCGAGTACAAGTTTAATCGATTGCTTTTAAAGTATCTATCCTTAATGATCGGTTTTAGGCTTACATAATAAATTTAATACATATGATATATAACATAAATTTTATACGACGATACATAATAAATTTAAGTTCCCATGCTGCATGCTTTCCCATGGGGGTAGGGCAGAACTTTTTGTGAAATTTTGTGGTCAAAACGCCACCTGCTGGAATCCTTAAATACTTATGCTATCCTTACATACTCCTTTTTACGTGTGGAAATGTTCGATGGATGTCCTCCACCATGGCGGAGGGGTCTACCAGATTCCTACTTACTAAACCCACACGGTGTTCCTTCTCGTCACTTCTGGCTGGGGTGCGGGGACACAATCGCATTCTACACAATCAAATCCTAACATACACCTAGACCACCACGCACACCGGTAGCGAGTACTATTACACCGAGAGGGATCATTTATTTTTTAATTCTTACCAATGCTGCAATGGTGAAATAAGTTAAAAACCGGCCAAGTGCGAGTGGGACTCGCGCACATAAGGTTCCGTCGTTCCGTAACATTATTTGGTAAAAAAAAACTTGTATAGGAGCCCAATTTAATATTTATTTTATTCCGTTTTGTAATATTAGTTGTTTCAGAGTAAACCGAAATACATCAATGTCAAAGGCGATCGCCAGAAATCCATACATCGTTGGGCCAAATGTGAACAGTAACAATTTTTGTGTTGTTTAATAGATAAAACACGTACATATTCATATCAGAAAGATTTTTTCCAAAATTCTATGGGAATTAGGAAGAAAATAAGTTTTTGGGTCACTAGGTTAGGATGTGCGGCAGATGGTAAGAATAATTGTATTTATAATGCCAGAATGCATTTTAAACACCATAATCAAATAGTCACATTGATTTAATTGTTTGAAAACATAGTTGTACGTTACTATTAGCATATTATTGCATAGCACACAAAAGGAATTAGGTAGGTAAAATAAAAACAAGTTAAGTGCACGAGTACGAAAACGATTGACGGGACTTGACGGGAGTGACGTGACATTGACATTTTGACAAACATCGATATTTATTTGTTTTGAAACAGTCGCCCGATACACGATTTTGAACGAAGTTTTTGTTAAATATATAAATAACTATTACTAAAACAAAAATAATTTCATCAAATATCCTTTTTCGTTTATAAATGATTATAATGTCCATGATAGATGCTAAAACAAAATAGATATCGGTTTTTTAATAACTTCTTTCGAAATACTAGTTTTAGAACGATCTTAAAATGACCTGACAGCTTGTTTACGGAGCTAGTTTTAGATGAACATTAAATTAAAAACCATATTTAAAATTATAATTTTTAGCTCATTCCGGTAGAAAGTTATTATTGTTACATGTTGTTTTAAATCAGGAAAAAATCTAGTTTTTTTTTAATATACTTTTAGCACCCAGAAGGGATATTAATTAAAAAAAACAATTTGTCAGGAAACTAAACGTTTATTCTAACCTCTAAACATTTAAACTTTCATTTACACAATTTAATAGAACACAAAATAATCACATCAACAAACAACCGTTAGTTTATAAATGATTTTATAAATAACCACTAAATATACACGATAGCAAACAGCGCCGATCACTTGACAACCTTTCGGTTCGAGAGCCAACGAGCAAATGACCGAACCACACTCATAACGCCCTATTTAAAGGAGGTGCTAGATGACGTCACTTGTTTACTCTCGGCGATTATAATTATCCTAATACGGCCTCTCCTGACCGTGCACCGTCCTCGGGGGCACGTCTTCCACATTGTAACTCATCACAAGGTACTGCAAGGTACTGAAATGGGCAGCCTCATCGCTATCACCACCTTCATCGTCAGTATCTTAAAAAAATAAGATTAGTTGTTGTACACATACATTCTTTCATCCATCTCGCATTCAAGGCCCTCATTCAATAAATCACTCGTCCAAGCAAGTACATTCGTCCTCAAACCATACATCATCAGCCACATTACTCGCACTATGCGATTACGCATGAGTCCGAAGAACATTTGGACGCTTGCTATCAAACGTGTCTACTAGGCTATGTGCCTATACACATATCCAACATATGTGTCTGCCGGACATTAAGTCCAATACACGTTAAAAAGCGTGTCTGCCAGGCTACCTTTGTGCCTGTACACATATCCAACATATGTGTCTGCCGGACATTAAGTCCAATACACGTTAAAAACGTGTCTGCCAGGCTACCTTTGTGCCTGTACACATATCCAACATATGTGTCTGCCGGACATTAAGTCCAATACACGTTAAAAAGCGTGTCTGCCAGGCTACCTTTGTGCCTGTACACATATCCAACATATGTGTCTGCCGGACATTAAGTCCAATACACGTTAAAAAACGTGTCTGCCAGGCTACCTTTGTGCCTGTACACATATCCAACATATGTGTCTGCCGGACATTAAGTCCAATACACGTTAAAAACGTGTCTGCCAGGCTACCTTTGTGCCTGTACACATATCCAACATATTATGTGTCTGCCGGACATCAAGTCCAATACACGTTAAAAAACGTGTCTGCCAGGCTACCTTTGTGCCTGTACACATATCCAACATATGTGTCTGCCGGACATTAAGTCCAATACACGTTAAAAAACGTGTCTGCCAGGCTACCTTTGTGCCTATACACATATCCAACATATGTGTCTACCGAACATCAAGTCCAATACACGTTAAAAAACGTGTCTGCCAGGCTACCTTTGTGCCTGTACACATATCCAACATATGTGTCTGCCGGACATTAAGTCCAATACATGTGAACACAAGAGCGTCTATTCACTCAGCTTGAGGTGCGCCACGAGTTGTCGACTCTATCCCTTCGGAAATTGTTATCCATCTCACGTGCATACTCATCTATAACAAGTTCACACCATATCTGCAACATAAAAGTTACTGTCAAAGAAAGCTGAACAAATATCGGGACACCACTATTCTTTGCATGGCACCATATTTTGTGCTGCAGCCTGAGTTGTTTTGCCTCCGGCTCCACCCAATAGCTTCAGCTCATAACGGTTGTTTGGGAGAACCTTGGTAACTCTATAGGGCCCTCGCACTACGGAGCCCAGTTCATCAGTCAATCGCGAGCACTTAGTCACACACTAGGTCGTCCGTCCTGAAAACTTTAAGAGGGTGCCGCCGGCGACTGTCGTGGGAATCCCGTTTACTTTGGCTCTCGCCAAGGAAATCCTTTGCCCGGCCCCTGCTGATTCCCTTCCATGCCCCACGGCCAGGGCTCGCGCCCTTGACCGCCAAGCCGCAGACCAGCGCACGGACAACAGGAGCGGTCGCCCCAGTGCCAATCAGCAAGTTTAGTAATCCTTACTAATATTATAAAAGCGAAAGTGAGTTTGTTTGTTTGTTTATTTGTTTGTTTGTTTGTTACCTCTTCACGCTTTAATGGCTAAACCGATTTTGATGAATTTTGGTACAGAGATAGTTGGGAACCAGGAGACGGACATAGGCTATTATTTTTTTTAAAAGAGTGGGATATGAGGGAGAAAGAGGGAAGAAACGGGAAAACTTAGCGTTGCTATTACAAATCAATAAGGCGCTACCGAATTTAACGCGAGCGAAGCCGCGGGCAAAAGCTAGTACCCAATACAAGCCGAATTCTCCAAAGTGAATCTGACCAAATTACATTCCCACTACGACCCTCTACACGAACAAGATTTAATACAGCTCGCACACATCATTCCGTTCGCCCGCCTGCATGATGCATCTCGGGAGCCACGTGGTGGATGTCACAACCCAAATCCGTCATCCAACCGGTGAAGCCTGCCGCTTTGAACATACAACCTCCGCCACGAACACCCAAACTAGGAACTCCAAACAAAAAAATTGCATTATTAAAAACACGCCCAAGTTCACCAACGTCCCGCCGATACATGGGATACAGTTTACAAAACCTCGTGAATGCGTCCACCAGCACAAAAGCAAACCCATAACCACTTGACTCCGGCAAAGCGCCTAATGCGTCCGCAGTGTTAAAAAGAACTTCAGGTTTTGCCCATAACGTTATAGGTTGAGGGGGTGCCCCAGGCACACGTCTTTTGTAGATACAATTGAGGCAATGTGAGGTATATTTTTAAAACAAAGTTTTTCAGGCCTGGGAACCAGAAATGCTTTAGTATAAGGTCTTATGTTTTGTCAGCCCCAATATGCTCGTACTCATCGTGAAATAGTCGCAATAAACTAAGTCGATGTCCTTTGGGGACATAACACAACAATCTGGACTCTTCGCCGACTGGCGAGTAACGGTAATAAAATAAATAATTTTGAAAAACAACGACGCGAATCTAATCTCTTAATTTTTGTAGTCGTTGTCGGCAGCTTGCGCCATTTGCCAAGTTTAACGGTCTACGATGTGGTTCACCTGCGCAACTGGTGGATTTCGACCGAGGTAGTCAGCATGAGACATCATGACTCCTTTTCGGTATTCAATAGTGGAATTAAAGTCTTGCAAGTAAATCCACCAGCACGCTACGCGTGGAAACAGGTCCTTCCCACGTTAAGTGGGTTACAGGCCGTTGCAGTCGGTTATAATCATAAAGTTTATGCCAATTAAGTAATGTCCAAAATGCTGCAACGCCTTGACTACCGCCAGAGTCTCCAGTTCGTAGGAATGGTACGTGCTTTCAGCGCCCTGGGTGACCTTACTGAAATAGGCAACTACCCGCTTACTACCACCGCTATGGATTTGCACGAGTACGGCTCCATATCCTGCACTACTGGCGTCTGTGTGCAATTCCGTCGTCAATTTAGGATACAAAATTGCAGGTATCGGTAGATTAGTCAACTGCTTAATTAATAAGGTATAGGCGGACCTTTTCTTGTTCGAGCCCCAATTCAAATTTAACGTTCTTTTTCGTTAGCCGTGAAATACTTGCAGTTTTTGTGGCATACCCTTCGATGTAACGTCTAAAATACCCCGCTAAACCTAAGAATTGTCTGACCTGTTAAACGTTACTGGGTAAATGATAAATAAATGATGTTTATTTCAAAGTAGGTTTCCTCAAACACGTTTAGACGTCCTGTTTTTTTTTTTTTTTAGCCGTATTAGGTACAGGAAGGAGTATTAGTTAAAACTTCAATTTTATTGGGCTTCGGCCTAACCTGACCATGGCTTTAATTATACCTACGTCCCACGTCCCAACTATTCCACGTCGGTTGTGAGAAATGAACACTTTCGAAGAGTATATTGGCATAATCTTGTTTCGCGGACAAAGGGACATGAGATCTTACGAAAAATTCGACCATGAACGATCATTTGGCGTCCACTCATTCAGCCACGTCTTAGCGTTCCCTTTGACGCAGTTAGCAACCCGCGATAAACACTCTAAATCAGATCAACGGTTCACTAACCTGGCACACTCCACCTCGTTACACCACCTCAAAATCGTGGACAGCAGGATCAACGTAATAATTATGCAGCTTACTTCCGATTGTAGCTAATACGGTGGTCAGCAACTTTGCTGCGTTTGGCACATCATTACCAAGGTTATCTCGTTGAGGCGTGATGGCACGGCTTGGTGGCACTAGCGTATGCGAACTACTCGCGGTTCTGTTCTCGATTACGTTTAATCGCGACACAATTGCACTCAACTCAACGCTTGTTTTACGGAGCTATCGCGACTACGGGACCGAGAGTGACGCTGCCATGGAAACATGGTGGCATTGGCGCGATCTTCTATGCCCTTTATGCGTTTTATGAGGCGAAAATTCCTCAGAGCTGCTACGTGAATGAATAGATCGCGGCATTTTATAAATTAACGGTTGTTTTTATTTAAAAATGAGCACGGGACAATCCCACTTCTGATTTTAGCACCCAGAAGGGATATTAATTAAAAAAAACAATTTGTCAGGAAACTAAACGTTTATTCTAACCTCTAAACATTTAAACTTTCATTTACACAATTTAATAGAACACAAAATAATCACATCAACAAACAACCGTTAGTTTATAAATGATTTTATAAATAACCACTAAATATACACGATAGCAAACAGCGCCGATCACTTGACAACCTTTCGGTTCGAGAGCCAACGAGCAAATGACCGAACCACACTCATAACGCCCTATTTAAAGGAGGTGCTAGATGACGTCACTTGTTTACTCTCGGCGATTATAATTATCCTAATAATACATATCGTTTCTGTACATGCTTTAGCCCAATACTGGCTATCTCCTTTTATTGTTAAGTTATCACGGTTCATGAGATACAGACTGGAGATAGACAGACAGACGGACGGACAGCGGTGTCTTAGTAATAGGGTCACGTTTTACCCTTTGGAAACGAAACCTTAAAAATCAAACAAAAAAATGTAAAGAAATTTTGTACATGACTCACACATACAAAAATAAACAAGATATGAAATCAAGATCAGACTATCAAACAAATCATTACCGAAGCAAGCGACCGATAACCCTTATATTATATATATTACTAGCTTTTGCCCGCGGCTTTGCTCGCGTTAAATTCGGGGTAACACAGTTCCCCTTTCCTGATTTACAGGTACCTGCTACCTGTAGTTTTTGCCCTTGCACCTTATTTATTGTAATAGCAATGCTAAGTTTTCCCCTTTCTTCCCTCTATCTCCCTCATATCTCAGTCTTTTTTTTATTAAATGGCCTATGTCCGTCTCCAGTGCCCCAACTATCTCTGTAGCAAAATTCATCAAAATCGGTTTAGCCATTTAGGCGTGAAGACGTAACAAACAAACTTACTTTCGCTTTTATAATATTACTAGCTGTGCCCAGCGGTTTCACCCGCTGAGGTTTAGGGGTATGAAAAATAGATGTTAGCCGATTCTCAGATCTACCCAATATATACCCAAAATTTCATAAGAATCGGTTGAGCCGTTTCGGAGGAGTACGGTAACTAACATTGTGACACGGAAATTTTATATATTAGACTAGCTGTGCCCAGCGGTTTCACCCGCTGAGGTTTAGGGGTATGAAAAATAGATGTTAGCCGATTCTCAGACCTACCCAATATGTACCCAAAATTTCATAAGAATCGGTCGAGCCGTTTCGGAGGAGTACGGTAACTAACATTGTGACACGGAAATTTTATATATTAGATAAGTGAAGGACTTTTATTCTTAATCGACAAAAAATCACCTCAACTTGAAACGACTGGCACCACTTTTCCCATACCTTACTCGTAGAATGCAACAAGCATTTTTCTTTCAAAATGCTTCCATCCGGTGGAAAATTTTCCCTAGCTCACACATTTTGCTGCCTTTCTTTAGGAATATACGCGGCTGGGGTTAAATGTAGCCCGTTTTCAGTTCATACATTGAGGCGAAAGTTTCTCTTTTATCCTATTTATCCGACATAAAAAATGGGAGGTTCGCAATTCTACTGTATTTTTTTTGTTGGTTTTTTTATTAAGCGATTTCTCCGTCGGTTGTGGGCTTATATTCAAAATTCTGTTACAATCGAAAGGGTATTCATACTCCCGAATGTGCCCATATATTTTTTTTCTAAATTGATTATTTAATTTATAAGTTATCCTTACTAATATTATAAAAGCGAAAGTGAGTTTGTTTATTACGTCGTCACGCCTAAATGGCTATTTTTTTTTAATTGACAAATTAGGTAGAAAGGGAAAAAAAGGGAAATCTTAGCTTTGCTATTACAATAAATAAGGCGCAAGGACAATAACTACAGGTAGCAGATACCTGCAAATCAGGAAAGGGGAATCGTGTTACCCCGAATTTAAAGCGAGCGAAGCCACGGGCAAAAGCTAGTCATTCATATTTTTTCTCCAAATGTAGGCTAATATAGTATAGTATAGTGTATGGAAATTATAAAAGACTTTCTGTTAGATACCATCATACCACAACTATAAAGGCTGAAATAAAAACTCTTTTGCCAACCTCTTCTTGTTTTTGTTTAGTCCTGCTGTTTGGCTTAGGAAATTTTAGATAGGTCAGATATATTGTAATGTAATTACATGGAAACATGGGTCTCTCGCTCCCCATTACATAGGACTAAAATAAAAATAATTATATTTATTTAAAGAGTTCTTATCAACAACCATCACGAAGCTGTTTTCCTATCATGCTTTCCTGAGTCTTCATTCTTTCTTTATCAAAAACTCTTTTTCGTATCATTAATCCGTTCACGTATTCGTAGACGTTGTAATGTCCAATTTTTGCAATGTATCTCTCTCTTCTCTTGTTCAACCTTTGACTACATAATATGATAATAATATTTTTAAGACAAATGTCTTAAAAAAAATGAACCTAATATTTGCACGCCTCCGTTGGCAGAATATGATGAGACCTTTCTTTAGATTTAAGACCATAAAAATGTACCATATTCAGACAATTAAATGAATTTGAATTAACACAATAATGTCTGTTTTGTGTCGTGGCTATGCAGTTTCCGGATATGAATCATCAAATAACTTTTCCCGTTCTGGGCGGAGCGAGGGAGTGTCAGACTTTTACTGACTAAAACCCACCCATGTTCCTTCTTTTGCCCTTTATGTTCCGGGGCTGCGGTATTTCTTTCGAACAACCCGCAACCCTGGCAACTAATAGCCTTATTTGTGTTTATGAGTGGAAGTTCTCTAGCAAAAATATAATCACGAAATAACAGAAACATTTCAGCAAATCTTTATCTGCTTTTTATTACGTACTTTAGGGCCGCGCCGTGCTGTTACCCACAACGTATCGATAACATGTCGATAAATCCGGCGAACAATCTGCTGCTATCGTAAATAACTGGCTGCAGGCTCCACAGGCTCGACCAAAACATTTCTGTATACTGTAATGGCTTGTTTAACTATTGTATTGCGAGAAAGTTTTGGTACAACATTGGCTTGCTCTAAGTGATCCGCTTTACTACTGTGACGCGACGTGGTCGAGTGGTATTTCTCAAAACTAGAGTATTTAAGTTCTTCATCTTAATACTTTATTTCCAGTACTATAGAATGGTACTTTTTCCAACTATGTTAGGGTCGGTTTCCAGTCTAACCGGATACAGCTAAATACCAGTATTTTACAAGGAACGACTGCCTATCTGACCTCCACAACCAAGTTAGTACTGGGTAATACGAAACCTCTTGGTAAGACTGGTTGTCAGACTTTGGCGACACTGACTACCTTTAACGGCTGTCAAAGATCTATAAATTATAGCGGGGAGCAACAGCTTAACATGCTTTCCGAGGCACGGTTGAAACTCGGGATGTAATGGGTGGTCACCCATCCACAGACCAACCTAGGCAAGCGCGGCTTAACCTAAAGATTGACCCGAGCGGCTACTATAACTTAGCCACGAACTCCTTCAATGCTAAACAGGTATTTGGGTGCTATATTCTACTTTTAATAAAAAGGCTTTCAGGGACTTTAACAATAAGTACTTTAGATCCAGTTGAAAACCAGCGTCCGATACTAGTTGCCCGGCAGTTTGCTGAACTGGGCAAATTGGCGGAATGAGACACATAATAATTATCTCTTTTTTGTGTTCAGACTTTTTTTTTGTTTAATGTTGTGGCATCTGCAATTAAACTTATTTTCTTTCTTTAGGTACATATATTTTTTACAAATTGACTCCCCTAGACTCGTCATAGTTTGGTCGCCATTACGAGTGCATATGTAGGAAGGACTATCATTATGGAACACTCTTCCCCTCTTTATAGGCGTACTTGTTAGTCTAGCTCGGACCATTTTATGGTCTGAATTAAAGTTTAGATTATGTATGATTGACACATCCTGGATCATTTTGGCATTATTAGACATAATGAAATCAATTTCGTTTTTATGTATTCCGTTAGGGGCCATCCACGTCCATTGCTTTGTTTTATTTTTTTTGTAGAAACGGTTGAGGATCCTTAATTTGTTTTCCAAAGCCAAAGTGACTAACCTATGTCCATTCTCACTTCTTTTACCATTTCCGTATTTGCCCACTGTGTATTCTTCTCCACTATTACACGTTCCTATTTGGCCATTAAAATCACCCATTACAATTATGTTTTTGTGGGAATTTGTTAAAGTTGATCGTAAATCTTCATAAAAATTTTCAATTTTTACTATATCTTCTCTTTTGTCCGATTCAGTTGGTGAGTAGGCTTGAATGATGGACCACTTTTCGTTTTTATGCAAGGGTAATATTATGTTTAACACTGTTATTCTTTCAGTTATCCCTTTGATTTCTTCGACTCTGTGTGCAAGTCTCTTTTTAATTAAGAAACCCACGCCATACAGTCCTGGTGTTGAGACACCAGGACTGTATGGCGTGGGTTTATTATGGGTTATTTGGTGGACTACATTCTATACTACAAAGGTGAGCCTTTGTAGTATAGAATGTAGTCCCCATAGTCTTCTATACCTTCGCCATGTCTTCTCATTTCACTGATTCCTATTATGTCCCACTTTATTTCTGCTATGGCTAGTTCGAGTTCAATGCGCTTTTCGGTAGTTCGTAGCAATGGAAAAAAGTAAGGAAACCACCAACTCAACTAAGGCCAAGTATGAAGAATTTATAAACATCTTACAAACAGAAACCAAAAAAGTTAAACCAAAAAGTAAAAAGGTCATTTCTGATAAGACACAACAGCTGTTACAGGAGAGAAAAGAACTTATACAAAGAAAAGTAAACAAAATCAACCGACGTAAAATAGCAGAAATTAGCAAAGAGATAAGTGAAAATATAAGAAAAGATAAAAAACTAAAAAGACAAAATACATTGATAAAACATATCGAAAAAACTGGGGGAACAAAAAAGGCTCTTAAGGAACTGAATTCTAAAAAACACTGGATGCTGAAGGTGAAGACTAAAGACGGAAACTATACAAATAAAAGACCAGAAATACTTAAAATAGCTACAGACTATTACCGAAAATTGTACCAAAGTAAGAACCTAAGAAAAGGGATTACAGAAATAAATATAACAGACTTTGAACCGGTACCAAAAATATTAAAGGAAGAAACAATAAGAGCAATTAATACACAGAAGAGAGACAAGACTCCTGGAACTGACCAAATAACGAATGAACTACTAAAAGTTAACCTACCAATCATTGCCCCTATTCTAACAGATATATTTAATGAAATTATAGAGACTGAGAATATTCCTACAGATTGGACCAAATCAATTATAATATTACTCCATAAAAAAGGAGACAGAGGAGAAATAGCAAATTATCGACCAATTAGTTTGATGTCGAATATCTATAAAGTGTTTTCTAAAATACTTTTGTTCAGAATCTCACCTACACTCGATGAAAACCAACCGAAAGAACAAGCGGGGTTCCGTAGTAAATACTCAACAGTAGATCATATACACGTATTGAGACAAGTCCTACAGAAATACAACGAATACAATAAAACTTACTATCTAGGATTTGTAGATTACAACAAGGCTTTCGATTCCTTAGAACATGAATTCCTCTGGGAAGCATTGCGTTCTCAAGGTGTACAGGGAAAGTACATACAAATACTAAAGAACATATACTCAAAAAGCACGGCTCAAATCAGACTAGAAGCAACGGGGGAGGAGTTTCCTATAGAAAGAGGCGTCCGACAGGGCGACCCAATTTCACCCAAACTGTTTTCAGCGGCCTTAGAGATGGTATTCAAAAGTCTAGATTGGAATAAAGACGGACTCAATATAAACGGTGAAAACCTGAATCACTTACGTTTCGCAGACGATCTAATATTGTTTTCAGAATGTCCAAAAAAACTAGAGCAAATGCTCCAACAACTAGCAGATCAAAGCATAAAAGCAGGACTCTCAATGAACACAACAAAAACCAAAATTATGACCAATGGTTCACAGACATACAACATCACTGTAAACATGGAGAAAATAGAATACGTAGACGAGTATATATACCTAGGACAGCTAATAGCCACACGGGATACTATGCACAAAGAAATTGACAGAAGAATCGCCAATACGTGGAAAAGATTTTGGTCTCTTAGCGAAATTATGAAAAACAAAGACATGCCAATTAAAGACAAAAGAAAAGTATATAACACCTGCATTTTGCCATGTTTAACATATGGTTGTCAAACATGGTCATTAACAGAGAAACTAAATAATAAAATTATAGTTTGTCAAAATGGAATAGAGAGAAGTGTAATCGGAGTAAAAAGAAAGGATAAAATAAGATTAAATAAAATTAAAAATATAACTAAATTTAGAAATGTGAATAAAGTATGGAAAACACTTAAATGGAAATGGGCAGGACATATGCTGAGAGAGAGAAATGAGAAATGGACTAGACTAATATCAGAATGGTACCCCAGGGATGGTAAAAGAAGTAAAGGTAGACAAATGAAACGCTGGGAAGATGATCTCAAAAGAGTCGCTGGTCCAGAATGGACCAGAATTGCAAGAGACAGAGATAGGTGGAAATCTTTGGAGGAGGCCTTTGTCGAAGGACAAGCTGTTGTTTAAAAACCGATCGTCAGTGATAAATGTAAATGTAATTATTGTAAAACAGTAATAAAGGCTTATTTTATTTTTTATTATTTTTTACAAATACTTGTTTCTGATGCCTAAGCTCGTCCTTACCTTTTCCTAAATTCAAAATCTTTTGAGCATCCAAATTCAGCTACATAACTAGTATAGTATAGTTATAAATAATAAAAAATTACAGGTTTGTCGTAAGTTATAAAACCTTATAGTACACACTACAGACGAAAACTTTTTCAAACCAATCCACCAATCGTATAAACGACTATTCCATCAAACTGAAAGAGGCTAAGTTAGCAACAGTGCTTAATGTAAAGAGGGCTGTGCATGGCAAAAATATGAGAAAACTTGGCCAATACCGGGAATATTGCAGCTTTCGCCTTTTTATCCCGAA
The DNA here is from genome assembly GCA_905475445.1 of Ochropleura plecta. Classification (NCBI taxonomy): domain Eukaryota; kingdom Metazoa; phylum Arthropoda; class Insecta; order Lepidoptera; family Noctuidae; genus Ochropleura; species Ochropleura plecta. Next base: position 20,114,036 of record FR997733.1, read on the forward strand.
TACTTTCGATTGCTCTCGCGGTATAAATAACTTCGGTGTTCTAAGGGTTTTTTTTTATGTACGACTTATCGAAGCGATATCGTGTTGTGAGGTGTAAATAACAAACATAATGCGCACACACTCAGACACCCAAATTAAATTTTCAATTTCAATTAAATAGAATAATGTCATAAAAATACAATAATTTTACATCAAACCAATAAATTACATTACATACAAATTTAGATTATTAATATTAAATTTAAATGCAATATTATAATTAGATTAACTGTCAGCAGATTCAAATTTCATAAAAAAATTAAGGTCAATTAAATTTCGTACTAAATATAACTACTTCACTATTATATGAGCATATTAATTTAAAACTTTTTTTTTTGTTGCTACTCTAGTAACTGACATAAAATGATATAATAATAGATATCTATGAATTACTATTGTACGGTAGGTATTACGTTAACGTTCTAAAAAAATCTGTCTTAGCTATGATCAAATCCTCAAAATTCGATTTTAGTACTGGAAGTGATAAATAACATGCCTTTCGAAATAAGTTCACATTTATTCCACCTCCGACATTAAAAATTTCAATTTCTATCTATACTTTTAATCCTAATAATACCGAAAGTTTTAACGAAAAATATTCATAATTTCCCTACATTTCCCGTATTCCACGGGAACAAATAAACTCGTGGGTTATCTGCTAAACTTTCCAGAATCCTTCGGTTTCTGTTGGTCTCCATTGAATATGAATAAGGGTCTAGTGAATGTATTGTTTTCGCTCCAAACTTTTCGTTTATATTTTGAAATGTTTTGACTTGCATAAAGATGTTGAGAATTCTGAGAACTTTGTGTTTCTTGTTACGAATTTAAGCAATGAATAATAATTATATTTTTATGTATAATTTGGAGAGTTGTTATGAATACCGACTGTGGTTTAGGAATAATTTTTCTTCAAGTTGCTGTCACGATGCACACATTTTATTAGCTCAACGCTTAGCGACTTAAAGCCATTAAAAGTTTATAACTATCGTAGTCTCTACTACGTGGGTACTTACTTTTCAATCATACTTATATATCTATCAAAAAAGTTCTAATGATATTTCGATTTTTCTTACAAACGAATATATAAACCGTCTCTCGCAGGTGCACGGAATTGAAAACAATAGTACCCGAGGGTTCTTGTTAGCTCTTGTTTTTAAGCACCTTATTTTGTTCAGGTCTTGCAATATTTAAAGGTAGGATTTTATGTCAGTTCATTTGCCGGTTAATATGTTTCTTTCACGTTCCTGTATTCATAAAAATATCAACGTTATCTAATAAATGATAAAAGATAGATTCGTTCAGATATCGATTGATTTGAACCGAATTCTTCGCCATTATACACACCAACAAAAAGTGCCTTAACCTGAATGACGGCCCTGCATGGCTGTTGGTTTTTATTTAATTCTAGTTATTTTGATATAAGGTAAAAAAATATTTTAGCCGTTTAGTTATGTACATACTGTATGTGTAATTGTAAGCTTTGTAATCATTATAAGCATATATAAGAAAATTGTCTGAAACGTCCTGAAAATACGAAACGTCCTTAATTCATTGGGTCAACACACACCGTCACAAATTAACTGGAAGTCAAGCGAGCTTGTTAGGGAACTTCATTAGACAGAAACTTACCGAGTTCCCTGTTCATTTTTTAGAGATCCGTGAGCGAAATAATGTATAGATCTTAAGAAAATATTATTAGACATTGTCTGGGTTTCTGGCACATTTCTGGCACACTTTGTTTCATGAAGTATTATAGAGGGACTTATGGAGTCAGGTTCGTAAACTATTATACCTACCACATATTTTCCCGATGGTTGTAAGAATACGCCCACATATCGCAACAAACATAAAAAAATCATACATTCGAATTGATAAGCTCCTCCTTTTTTTGAAGTCGGTTAAAAACCAAACAACTTGTAGGCCAAGACAAATTGAGGTACGGCAAATTAAAATTTACATTTCCTTCGTTCTTAACTTAGGCGTTCAAAGTAGCTTTATAATGAAATAAATGGTAGACACATTGTTATTACAAAACAAAACCACAATAAGCATACAGACCCGCACAAAAAGCTAAACTTAAATCGCCATCCAACGAGACACCCCAAAGCTGTAGCAGTCCCAAATGCTAATTAGAAAAATCTTTATAATCCCAAATAATTCTCGCTAATTAAATTTTACGAGCGAGCCTTGTATTACACCTGCTCCCAAAGAAATTGCCCACAGGAGAGTTACCATGACATCTTTTAACAGTACTCATTCCTGTGTGAGAAAGAGATGGTGCTAGACACCCTGTATAGCTCTGTCTCTTTCCCTCAGTGGAATAAGTTCTGTTTTAAGACGTCATGGTAGGACAGTACTCTATAATAACGTAAAAAACAAACGAAAAGACGATGTAACTGTCTGGTTTATTAGTATTTGTGTGTAACAAGCAGGGCTGGGAGCCCAGGGATACTAAAACTTGAGATAAATAGTTTAACACACATGTACTATAGTAATTAGGGTAGTTCTATAAGGGCGGCTTAGAGCCTACCGTACAGTGGATCTTTCGTATTATGAGGCATCGCCAGTATTTTATGAACCCCTCTTTTTTTAATTACGTTTTCTTTGTAGTTCGGTAAGTAGGTATCAAAGTGCTTGATCTGTTTGCTTGTTTGACACGATGTGGATCTTAATTAGGTATGTTTAAAAAATGCGATGTGAGCTCGTAGCTAAATAATAGCAGCCGCTCGGGTCGATCTTTAGGTTAAGCCGCGCTTGCCTAGGTTGGTCAGTGGATGGGTGACCACCCGTTACATACCGAGTTTCCTCCGTGCCTCGGAAAGCACGTTAAGCCGTTGGTCCCGGCTGTCATTTGTAGATCTTTGACAGTTGTTTCATGTAGTCAGTGTTTCGAAAGTCTTACCAAGGGGTATCGCATTACCCAGTACTAACTGGGTTGTGGAGGTCAGTCGCTCCATGTAAAATACTGATATTCAGCTGCATCCGATTAGACTGAAGCCGACCCCAACATAGTTGGGAAAAGGTTAGGCGTATTTTTGTAGGTAAGTATTTTTAGGTCGAGTTTTTTTTTTATATTGTTCCACAATACGAAATTTCTCCTGTATCGTAACTTTTAAACTCACATACACATACAGCCAGACGTGGAACAAGTAATAATCAAGTTTGTGTTAGTATTAAGCCTTTAAGTAACTTACTGGACAATATTCAATTCTATAAAATCCCCAATTAAAACTTTTCCTATCCAATTCAATTGCTTACGAAAGCGACAAAAAGTTTTGAAAAAGTCATAACAATTTCACCTGCTTTTAGTGTTAATTATAAGTTGGTATTTCCCTTTTTAATGGATCGGAAATCATCAAATAACTTCCCCCGCTCCGGGCGAAGCGGGGGGGTATCAGACTTTTACTGACTAAAACCTGGGTGGGTTTTAGTGTTCCTACTTTTGCCCTTTTTTTCTGGAACCGCGGTATATCTTTCGAACAACCTGCCACCCCAGCTAGTAGGACTATCCCTTATTCACACATTTCAGGTTTGAAGTGTTTGTAAAGTCCATTACTAAATAAATTACTTTCTTACATTCATTTGATTAGAGCGAGCCCTTTCATAATAAAAATGCAGAGGAAATATTCTGAAACAAACCAACAGGGAGTCAATCTCGTTAAGGCAACACCGTAATGATATTTACATTAAAAATTAACTGAGAGTTTTGGAAACATACGTACTTGTAAAGTTAGTACGGGAACGCTGAAAGTTGAGAGGCTTTGAAGATTTGAAGTGTACATGTCATGTTTTATTTTCATTAACATAACATCATGCCAGTATAACACGGTTGGCGCAGTGGCTGAGCGATCGAGTACTGCGCTGCGTGTCGCGGGTTTGATCCCCGCACGGAACAAATATTTGTATGGCCTATAGATAGTTGTACCGGGTCTAGCTGTTTGTGTATGTGAGTTTAAATGTTTGTAAACGCACTCACAATACAAGAGAAATCCTAGTGTGGGGCAATCCTACCATATATATTATATTGTAAAGGCGAATGTTTGTGAGGATGGATGTTTGTTACTCTTTCACGTCAAAACGGCTGAACGGATCATTATGAAATTAACCCTATTGCCATCAACCGGGTAAAAATCCAGACTCCGTGTGAGTAATAACTGACTAAAAAATTTTGCTCGTCCTAGGAATAAAACCGAGGACATCCACCACGCGCTCGCGTTACGACCTCATTTAAAGAATGAATGGAAGGTAGGTAATAAAACTAGAAGTTGCAAAACACATTCCATTTTTAAAACACACTTTAATAAAGATCGTTGATCGTTCCCGTTCATATTTTGCGTCCGTATGTACAACCTACCAGCTTCTTTGGGCATTGAATTTTTCTCCTTCCGCTTAAAAATTAACACTTTCCCCGAACTCTGTAGGATTTTGGGCGAAATCTTGAGATAATTTTGAATAATACAAAACGATTCTGTGCCCTCAAATTGTGATACATTTCGGCTTTAAAAATTCATAGTATTTTCGGTTTCAAAGCGGTGAGTTGCATTGTGTCGACAAGTTTTGTCTTTTAATAATTATATTTATTTAACCGATACTCTTGGGTTCCTTTCTCTGGAGCCCTGACCGCCGCCGGTAGCTTGGACCCTGTTCTTAATACCGGTGGGCTACTATATTTTTAAATGTGTTTTTTATGATTTTATTAAGAAACTAGCGTCCACCCGCGACTTCGTCCGCGTGGCATAGTTACTATGGGCTAACGCTAAATTTAACCTGGGTGATGATCGAAAAAAAAATCTTGCTCTCCCCTTTTCTTCCCTCTTTCTTCCCCTTATCTCACTTTATTTTTAAATTAGCCTATGTCCGTCTCCAAGGTCCCAACTATCTCTGTACGAAAATTTATCAAAATCGATTCGGCCATTTAGGCGTGAAGACGTAAGCAACAAACAAATTCACTTTCGCTTTAATAATTAAGGATATTTAAAAATGTGAACTTATTATATGTATATCAATCATATAAAATTCTGCTTAAAAAAGTTTGAACATAATTAAGAGTTTAAGTTAAACTTACACTTTGGAACAATTATAGGCAAACTACGCTTAGTTTGTAAAAGAGCTTTATTTTCAGTATTTTAATGTGAAAAGTTCCATTTACTATACCGAAACCCATGAACGAGTTGCTAAAGTAAACAATTCATTTTAATATTACATTTAGATTTTTGCTCTAAAATCGGACCCTAGTTTGAAAGCGCCCCATTACTGTGTGGTCAAATACATAAGCAACAGCGATCTATATTTACTAGTTTAATCATTTAAATTGTGGGTAACGTGGCTATCTTATTTTTCGTAAATGATAAATGATGTTTATTTTGCAAGTAGGTTTTCACAAACACTTTTACACATGTTTTAAAAAACTAGATGAGGCCGGTATGTAAGTTCTACAGACAATATTTCAATTGTTAAGCTACAGTCATCTTCTTTCAACAGATATACTATGCAACTCTATAGCAAAATTGTTGCCCGCTTTGCTTCTAGAGGATTAAAATAGCTTTTTAAAAATACCCAACCATTTACCTTTTGTCTTTACAGTCTAGCTATTATTAAGTACTAGCTTTTGCCCGCGGCAATCGCGTTTCGATCGCGTTAAATTCGGGGTAACACAGTTCCCCTTTCCTGATTTGCAGGTACCTGCTACCTGTAGTTCTTGCCCTTGAGCCTTATTTATTGTAATAACAAAACTAAGTTTTCCCTTTTCTTCCCTCTTTTTCCCTCATTTCTCACTTTAAAAAATGCCTATGTCCGACTGTCCGTCTCCAGGGCCCCAACTATCTCTGTACCAAAATTCATCAAAATCGGTTCAGCCATTTAAGCGTGAAGTTGTTACAAACAAACAAACTCACTTTTGCTTTTATAATATTAGTAAGGATAAGGATTATATTATTCAACTACTTTGTTCAACTAATCATCTGCCTAGCCAACTCTGCTTATCGCAACTATGTTGGGATCGGCTTCTTGTCTAACAATACCCAGTATTTTACATGGAGCGACTGCCTATCACTCCTCCCCAGCCCAGTTAGTACTCGGTAATACCTTTGGTAAGACTGGTTATCAGACTTTTGGGGCTAGCTGCAAAAATGACTGCTGGCGCCAACGACTAGGAAACTAGGTATGAAAGGGTGGTCACCCATCTATAGGTCAACCTAGACAAGCGTGGCTTCACCTAAAGATCGACCCAAGTGGTTGTTATTAGTAAACCAGGAGCGTCTTAAGTGCTTGTTCAAGTGTTTTGCATAATTAACACAAAACGCTTCTAATACAAACATCATTTGGTTCGCTTTACTTATCGCCTCGCTTCCGCCTGTGACTTGTCCAGACCAACACGGAACAGGGGTCTCTATAATGGGCAAAGTTGTTTTCCTTACGATTCTCGCGACTATTACGTACCGGTAAGGTGGTACACAAACGATTCGGACTCAGTGTGATTCCGCCTTTGAACAATGTAGACGGGCGTTCCAGAAATTGCAATCTGATTTTATGTCTTTGTGATTCTAATGAATTCTAGAATCTCAGTTAGCTATTAACGATAGCTAGTCAATTTAATATTAATTACGTTATCACACTGTTTTCAAGATACGACTTTGTGTATCGCCTACGCAGGGCCTACGACGTAGGCGTTATGACGTAAGTACTACGATGCGGGTGCTACGACGCTATTATTTGTATGCAAGTGTGTGTGTGTGTGTGTGTGTGTGGTTGAGGCTTAACCACCAAATGTAGACCAAAGAGTATTATCAATTTATTCCCTACACTTATTATTCTTTGTTCACAAGATAAATTTAAGCCGAGCAGACTGAACGTCCGTCTGTACCCAAAGCAGCGGTGCAGAATAATGCCAACTTTTTCAATAATTCGCCCAGTTCCGCTCTGTAGGTACAATTAAAGGGAAAAAGAAAGAAAACGGAAGGAAAACAAAAGGTCACGCGGCCCCGAGTCTCCCCGAGACTTCAAATTACAAAGCAGTTTTAACAGAAATAAAAATTAAAAATCACTTCCTATCTCTGTTATTGTTTGGGTTTGAAAACCTTTCAAAATTGTGTTATTTAATTCGTTTCGTTCTTCGTTTATTTGGTTATTGTAAAACTAAAAAATATTTAGAATTATCTAAAACCACATTCATCAACGACTCTTTCGTTAATTACGAGGTAAATAGAAAATGATTTGAACATCATATCATTTCAATAGATAGATATCATAATATGAGAAAGTAGCTTTGAATTTCAGTTGACATCTTCGCCCGCATGGATGTCGAAATTTATCTCAAGAGAGCATATTACCGGGATTAGTTGCTTATGGGGTAATACAGGCGTATTAAGTATTAATTATTATACTACGTATTTTTTTAATCACAATAATTTCAGTAGTCTTGCGCGAAAGAGCAACAAACATCCATACATCCTCACAAATTTTCGCATTTATAATATAAGTAGAATTGCATATGGCTACACCGAAATTAAGAATCAAAATCATAGTCTGCTAAAGGCATCACTCTGATACTCAATTAAAGTATTACTACAAACAAAATTCAGTTTTCAAGCAAATAGAATATTCAATAATATCAGTATCAACAGAATTGGTAAACAAATCCGAGCGTGCTAATTGGCAACACTGACAGGTCCGAGGTGGCCGCGGGCAAACAGATATCGATGCACTATCGAATTATACGAATTATTCGATGGTCGACTCGATACATTGATGTTGCATGCAGAATTAGGTACGAGTAGGATCGAGTTTTGTGTTTTTATTTGTTTTAATTTTCGGTATCGCGTTGGTAGTTGAATTTGAATACTATATTTTATTAGTTTATAGATGCGTCATCTATAGTGTTACCCTATGTAAGTTGTCTACTTTAGTAACTGTGATTTCTATGTGTGTACATAATAAAGCCTGTTCAATTTTATGGATTATACAAACATTTTCAACTAAAAAGATAAATCTATGGTCAAACTCAAACTCAAAGCATTTATTTCAATTAGACCATTACAGGCACTTTTGAATGTCAATAATTATAATTGTGGGATATTTTATAAAAAAGAATGAACCACACGTTGTAAAATTATAATCACATTATGCCATAATTTAATTGACGACAGTGTTCTCCCGAAACAAGTTTTCGTATATCTAACGCACACCTAAAAACATGAAAGTTACGTTAAAGTACGTCTAAAGCTGTCAATTAATATTAACTTAGATTCCGATTGCTATCAGCTACAAACAAGCTTCGTGTAAGTCGCGATAAACTTGGCGGTTGGCTTGTTCCAGACCTCTTATTTATGTTGCCAATGTTGCCACAAACGCTGGCGGCAAATTGGTGACAACCCTACGAGACTGTGAAATGTGATTTGTCGCTACACCGAAATTCCAAACGTCTTCGATTTTGTATTCCAATTCAAAAGGGAACGAGTCAATTTAATATTATACTGTTTTAATCTCTATTTCTTGGACCTTACAGTTTATTATCCTGTTACATATAACCGGTGTTTATTATAACTTATAATTTAATATTGTCGTGTCTTCGATTTGAAACACGAATTTGAAGAAGCGTAAATCGTTTTTTAAATTCACTCAATTCCAAACTGAATTGTCATGCAGTAAAGAAGGTTTTACTACAAACTAGATTCCAATTATAAAGGTAAAAGACAGTCAAATGAAAGTTCGTTTGCATAATTACTACCAATATTTTGATTACAAACGTTTTGAGAAGGCGATGGTTTTGTGGTAAAACAATTTTAGACAGAGAATATTATTTTAAATAATTAAGATAAGTTTGAAAGTGACATTCAGATGACAAAAACAATGTAATTTATATCTCTCTTGAAAATCTAATGTGTTTGAGATTTTATTAAGAGGCTGTCGCAGACAAACTTTAGATACATTTAAGGTGAGGCTTTCATGGTTTGGTTTTTTGTTTTATTCGTTGAAATAAGGGATTAAAATTTTGAAAAAAACATATTACATAGTTCACACTTCGACCTTCCCCCGCTCTGAGCGGGGGAAGTTATTTGATGATTTCCCACCCAAAAAAAAGAAGGTATGGTGAGAAGTTGTGTTGTTACTTAAGCTCAAGATCGTAACTTACTCATATAAAAACTGTAAAGCGAAGTATCAAACTGTCGATCACCCTTTTCTTCAATAACAAAGTAAGCTCAAGTTTACGGTGTACTTTGGTACGCATTGACCCTCAATTTCAGTAGCTACATTACACGGAAATAGGTTTACAACTTGCCCTTGTTATTATTTTTTTTATTTCTAAGTCGATTGATTTATTTTGTCGGCAGAAAATACTTGCACACACTGATATTGTTTATACAGCAATCACAGTAATATTATAAGGATCTTGTATTGTATGTGTAAGTTTGTTTACTCATTCTCGGATAAAACTTGGTATATAGATAGCGTATACAATCGCAGGATGTGAGCTAGTATTATATAAATACCAATTTCCAAATTATAAAACAATAAAACTAACCATATTAAAAATAGAACAACGAACTCATACAAATTCCAAATACGAATATAGAAACAGCAACACGCCCGATCGTTCTACCGAATTGGCGCCAAAACGTCCGCCATTAGCGCTCTTCCCGCTAAATATTTTCTCAAAAGAGTCTCGGATACAAAGAGGTTGAATGGAGTACCATAAACAAGTTAGCGAACGTAAAGAGGTCGCGTTCAGAAATCCGTTTGGGTGCTTTCATCAGTGCAACGGAAATGGAGACACGTTATTAGAGTCGAGTGATTGCGATGCACCTAAATGCTCCTACCATAGAAAGTCGTGACGGGGAATTAAGCTACATTTTAATTATTAAGGAACCACACGCATTAGTTTATGCAAATAAATATAACATAGTGATAAAAATTGCTGTGATGTTTTAGTATTCTGACGCTTATTTTTAACCGATTTCTACAAAAAGGAAAAGCCATCATCATTAGATCATCCTACTTCCTACTAATGTTATAAATGCAAATGTTTGTGAGGATGGATGTATGGATGTTACTCTTTCACGTCAAAACGGCTAAACGGATCTTGATAAAATTTTACAGAGGTAGATTACACATAGGATACTTTTTTTAGATATCACGCGGGTGAAGCCGCAGGCGCCAGCCAGTTTTTCACTAAAAAGTTTATACATATTTACTTTCTGCACTTTTAGCTTAGGCAAACTCAAGAAAAAAATAATTTTAATAATATGCGTGCTAGATTCTAGTAGGCGAAATATGCGAAACCTTTTGCTTTCACATGTTTTTCGCGCAAAGAAAGATATAACATCAAACCATCCACAAACCCTGTTATTCAGTCATCTCATCTCATGTTTTTAAGTGAATGCGCCAGTTCGGGAACTCACAGTTAGAGATTCACGTGATAATAATGCGAGTTCTCGCAGCAACAGCATTATTAGTAATTGATTCAATGAGGTCATCGTAAATACTCTCTAAGGAACGAAACTCAACACACGAATGCATTGCGGGACACATCAAACGTTTTCATCATTTTAATCATAGTCCTTTATTTTCAACACCCTTTTACCAGTTTCACCTGTACCTTTAGTTAAAGTTGACTTGCTTCCCGGTATTCGATTGAGCTGAAATTTTGAACAGGATGTTTATTGATATCTTTGTAAATTCAATATGGCGTCCTTCCAAAGATGGCGGACTTGTAATTTTTTGGGCAGTCGTGTGAGGATGCATCAGGGTGTCCAAATGAAAAGGTTTGCTGAGCACAATACGAGAAAGCGTGAATTTAACTTTGTAGTTACTAATTATACAAGATAGATCGGCGAAAATGGAACGTACTTGTTTTGTATACAATTTTTTTATTTATTTACCCGCTTTTCAGCTATCCTTCAACAACAGTAATCTGAGTGAATCGTTCACTCGACTGAATCATCTGATACCGGCTTAACGGTTAGTGTAGACTTGAAAAGAAACCAAAACGAGATATATGTCCGACATATCAAAAAAGTATATTTCGAGCTTCGAGCACCCACTGGGTGCGTTCTCTGTAGGAAACTAACATGCATTTTTGAAACTCACAATATTCCTTTTTCAGCCGTGTTCTGAAAAGTATTTCGTTGAAAAAGTCCGATTACTCACTGCCCGCTAAATACATATATTTGTTGGTTTTTGAATGCATCCATAGCTTTCTTTTTACCACTTCTTCCAAAAACAGTTCGAGTTGTCAGTCGCGCTGTGACCTGAATTCCACTAAATGAAAATGAAAACATGGTTTCTGGTTTATTTTCTTCTGGTATGATTATATGGTGAAAAGGGCCGGCAAGGGCGAGGATTCCGTACAAACTTGCGATAAAACCGGCCATATCTTTTGACTACTTAGACTTCGATGGTAAACTTTTTCACAGCTTCAAGATACTACAGATTTCAGTAAACGGTTTAATTTTAATTCAATGCCTTCACGCGTTCCTGAGATAAAGGGTCTTGACAGACAGACAGGCACGGACAATAAAGTGATCCTAAAAGGATTCCGTTTTTTTTTCTTTTGAGTTACAAAACCCTAAAAAAGTATTTTATACTAAAGTAAAACTCCATAAAATACAAAGTTTTAACACCATTTTCCTCTTCACTGAATACATAGATATACACAAGCACGCATGTTAACATGACCAAAAAGCATTTGTTTCGAAGCCAATAACTGACCGAACAACCACATAGACAAAACCACAAACAAATACTGCTACGATTTATATTAGATTCGAAAAATCACGTGAACCACAGACAAACTGCACTGGTGCAATGCAGACTAGATCGCAGTTTCGTACAAATCCATGGTTTATCCATCTTAAGGCAAGAAGCTTAACTTTGTTACCCGGGAGCAGCGATTCAGGCCAGAATTAAAAGAGAATTTAATCGAATTGGCAGTATGCAATGACTTACCGCTGCCGAGAATAAGATTAGTGGTCATTAAAAAAGGAATTTGTTGGCTGTGGCGTGAATTTCGATGTTTGCTTTGACGTGATTTATTTTAACGCTCTTGTGTACCTATTTTTAATTCCCGGCGCAAAAAGAGTTGTGATATAAGTTTAATGTATCTGTGGCATCGTAGCTCTAAAACGGATGAACCGAGATTTTTCAAAACTAAACTGTCAAGGGATTACTACAACACGCCTTCTGTAACGATTATACAAATTTATTTTTGTATTTTTTCTTGTTCTATTTGTTTATACGATATCTGTTGGCTATAATTGGGAAGAAAACATAATATGGAACTGATCATGTTAGGTGAAGAGACATGTTTTAATACACTACAAAACAATATTTTTTTTAGTTATTTGCTTTTTAACTCATTTTGTATGAGAGTGTTGAAGACCTCCTAATCAGGAGAGACGAAGTGCATGTGACTAGTAGAGTGATAGCTATGAATGCTTAAGCTAGTAAATACGTGATAATAAGGGTTTTTAAATGCAGCCACGGAGAGTAGATTTATATCTGATCGATGGCAATTGGCTCTTATCAAGTTAGGCGAGTTCTTGTTAAGTGTGAGATAAACATAACTGGCAAAATTTACGTGTACTACATAATTTTATATTTTGAATGAGTTCAAGATTTTCCTAATTTAGTTTCGTAAGTTATACGGACTACATTATCTTAGGATGGACAACATGAGAGCTTGATCGTAGTCAACTGGACAAGCTAATAGCTCTCGCGACAATTAGTGGACACCCAGGCTTTATGCTAACTGATGAATGGGCCGGATTACAGACTGCCTGCACGAAGCCCGGAAATTAGCGCCTACGACACTATGCTGTAGCTACGCTCGTAGCTGCTACACTACTGCTACGATGTGGAAACATAGATCGCGGTTTTTATCTCTATGAGTCATTTACAATATTTGTTACTATTATTTAATTCACTAAAGCACTATGATTGCAGTGACTACAATATGAATGTGATCGTTTGTACGTTTGAACGTATTATTCAACCGGCTTTTGCAGGTCCAACACATCAAAATTAAAGCTGTATACAAAAGCAGATTTTAAAATATTACCAACAATATCAGACACCTTGTCTAAAAACAGTTTTTTCATGTGATGCCGGGAAATGAGAAAAACATCGTAGGGAAAATTTTGTGTAAGAATGCAAACGGATGGGTATAAGATTAGAGGAAGACCAAACTCAAAATCAAAAGCATTTATTTCAATTAGACCATTACAGGCACTTTTGAATGTCAAGAAACAAAATGTTGAAGCTACAGTCCCGGTCACAAGACATAATAGGATTGAGAATTTAGAATTGAGCTCCCTCAGAATATTAGGATGGTAACCAGTCCGTTTACTTTTAAAAAGAAAGTACGCGAATACAATTGCAAGAAGCTGGTAGATTTGTCTCGTGATTAAGTTGTGGTTGTTGTCTTCTTACGGTCTCTTAACTTTATATAATTTTGTTGTATGTATGTATATAAGTATTTATAGTTATTCATATATGTATTATTATAATTTTTTTAATTTATTTTCTCATGTCCTTTACTTCTGCTATCGCACCTACTGTGTTTTATCTCTGCATCACCCTAAGGTAGACTGGTAGAAAATGCCTAAGGCATTAAGTCCGCCTTTATACAGTTTTTACTTGTGCATAAAGTTTTAATAAATAAATAATAACTTGTGAAAGTACTGTAGTTGCCCATTCCAAAGAGTTGATCTCTATCGAGTAGAATGGGCAAGAAACTCCATGGACACTCTTTTAAAGAAACGATGCATGGTCTGTGTAATCGTTCACACAGTGATATGTCAAGAAAAAAGGTGGCTGATGAGGTTCAAGTGATAGAGCAGTATGGAAAGTAAAGACATGCTGAGCCGAGCCCAAAAAATGGTTTAGAGGGCAGGAGGACGATGCTATATATTAAACTCGATTTATCGACCTTAAATCTAAGCTTTTGCAGGTGAGCAAAATGGCAGGCCCACAGTGTGCATAGTGGAAAAAAAATGTGGGAAAATCGCGTGTCGAACTCGTCAAAAGCCAAAACGCATCGTTTCACTTTGATGTCCAGTAGGCCTACCATGACATCTTAAAGCAGAACTTATGCCACTGAGGGAAAGAGATGGTGCTAGACACCCTGTATAGCTCAGTCTCTTTCCCTCAGCGGAATAAGTTCTGCTTTAAGACGTCATGGTAGGGTAGTATTTCAACCTACATCCATCATTCCGATTTTTAGTTAGAAAGGTACGTTTTTGTTCTGTTGTGTTTCTATTATTTCATAGACAATTTGATTTTGTCAAATCAAAATATTTTTTTTCACATGGGCACTTATAAAACGTCGAGAAAAGGTGCACGGTTCGGGTTGGTCGTTTCCTATGGAGAAGAACCGGCAAGAGACTCCATGGTTACTCTTTTAAAATTATTTGGTTTTACAATGTTGTTGTTACAGCGTTAGTACTTAAGTATGAGAGGACAGCGTAGGCTTACTTTACAAAACGTTAAATAAAAGTGAAGGCAGAGTCAATACATCGATTTCTTTAAATTTATCTCTGAGGATCTCGCGAGGTCCTGTCGTCTTTAATAGATGGATTTATTTCCTGATACAATCATATTGGTTCATACATAGTGACATACAGACGATGTAGACAGAAACTACATAATGGGTAATTTTTGTTTTTAATTAAGTTGATAAATCAATCTTCATAGGTTGGTCCCGATATACTGGGTTTCCTCCGTGCCTCGGAAAGCACGTTAAGCCGTGGGTGGCTCCCGGCTATTAATTATAGATATAGATATTTGACAGTCGTTACAGGCAGTGACTTGAAAGTAGGTACAGGTAGTCAATTGTAGAGAGTCTGACTACCAGGCTTACCAAGAGGTATCGTATTAGCCCGTGCTTGTTGTGGAGATCAAATAGACAGCCGCTCCATGTAAAATACTGGTATTCAGCTGCATCCGGTTAGACTGGAAATCGACCTTAACATAATTTGAAAAAGACTGGGCAGAAGATGAGATCTTTGCGACATTCTAAAGTTTTAATAGTTTTATTTAGTTAGATGTAGATCTAATAAGAGAAAAGGTTTTTATTGAGGTTAATAATTTGAGGTAAATATGATATTCGCTCCAAAATTATCCTAGCGCTTAATTAGCATTAGCTACAGCCACATTCAATAACAGTGGCGAAATCCCGGCCTTATAATCCCTTAATACGATGCTGAATACCACATCAGCACATTGCTACACAGGTATATAAGGTACCTGAATACACAAATGTCTATCTACCTACGTTATATACTACTCGTTTTGAGGCATTCGGATATGAAAAGCTAAAGCTATGAAAGGCCAGGTCAGACCTCGCACATGACTAGTTTTTTTTTATATGTCCCGTTTTTTTTTTGTTTCCTTGCTTTCTTTTATTCAATTTTACTGTTTTATATCGCGAGACAAATAAATACTTTTCGTTTTTAAAAGAAGATAGATAGATAGATAAATCATTTATTTGATGCAACAAAGGACACAATACAAGAATTAATATTAAAAAAAAAATACAAAACAGAAAAAAAGGCACACATAAAATAAAAAAAAATAAGGTAGACTAAGTTAAATCGACCCATAGGCACATTACATAATTGTATTTATTAGGGTCGCCCATTACTGGGCGGTGTGTGTGTCAAAATTGCACCAAAAAGGAGTCCAGCTCAGCATAATGCCAGGTAGATTACCTGACGCTGGTATTCTGCTGAATCCTGCTAGTGACACACGGATGTCGAGAAAATGTGCGGCGAATATTATGTAGGTAAGTTGTCAGTACGAAAGATTTTGAATTTAAATACTAAAAATATTATTTAACTTGATTATCACAGTATAGGTAATATGTGTAATGATAACTGTAATTTAAGTTGTATGGAGTGTGTCTAATAGTGTTTGTACGAGTTTACTTGTTCGTGTAGGTATCATTATGTTTCAGTTTTTTATCATAATGTACGGTGAGTATAGTTGTAATGTGTTTTGTGTATTGTGTAACGTGTATTGTAATGTGTTTCGTGTATGAGTTTCATTTTTCACAGTTATTGTCTGTTGTTAATAGGACAAAGTGAGCCGTTAAGAAGAGGTACGGAATAGTTTTTAAAAGAAGAGGTACGGAATAGTTTTTAAAAGAAGAGGTACGGAATATCTCAGTTGTCTTCGTAACTCTTTCTTTTCTGTCGGTAACTGACAGTTACGTTACGTTACGTTACGAGTAACTGGAACTGCCTATGAGTATTTGTACTCGGGACTCGTTATAGATCCACGGGACCGCATTTGGAAGAGGATCTTCTTCAATGATAGTTCATCCTTCCAAAATTTGTTTACTCCTAAATCGATGATGATTAAATACTTAATATTTACCTCAACCTTCGTCTTTATGAGTTTCGTAAAACAGGTTTTACTAAACTCGTTAAGACGACAGTAAGATTAATGTTCCATGTCTAATTAATTGATTAAACAAAACTGACAGTAACGAGTATTTTTTAAATAACTGTTCTCTACACAGAAGGACTACGCATTGGTCTAATGGTCGCAGCTGCGACTATACAACATGAGATGCTTTGTTCGGTCTCCAGGTCGACCAAATTGTTATTGGGTTTTCCACCAGGAATTTCTCAGTTACAGCCACGTAGTCTGGATATGCCCCGTTGGCTAAAGGCTTGCCCGGGATTACAGGCATCTCTTAATCTACAAGAGATACCTGCTTCCTGTTGATCTACCTGCTGAGATATCGCTGATTCTTAAGCGACAAAAAAATCGACAGAAGACACATTGAGGTGCTTGCACTAAATTCCTCTACGATCGTATGAAACCACAAAAAAAATACAGAAACTGCAGTTATCTACACAAGCCTCAGTGACACTCACAGCGCAGTGGTTTCACCAGCAATCGAAGCTGCCCCGCGGGACTTCGGTCTCGCGATAATTGCCCAAACGAACCGGAAATTTCTCACATCACACATTCCCTATGTGCCTATTGACGGTGATTGTGACAGTTTTCCCGCCATTTACCGATAATGGCTGACAAATCGGGGATGGGGATTATATTAACTAATTGAGCAAGCTTTTGTCTGAAAGTGAAAGATGGAATCGCGAATTAATTTGAGGTTCAAATTGAAGGTCTCGGTGTGATGAATCGCTTTGAAATGGTTTTAGCATTGTCAAAGGAATTAAATATTGATTAGATATATTTGTTTTTGTGTAACACACACACTGTAGGAAAGTAAGTTTTCCAGAATCCTTACTAATATTATAAAAGCTAAAGTGAGTTTGTTTGTTACGTCTTCACGCCTTAATGCCTAAACCGATTTTGATGAATTTTGGTACAAAAATAGTTGGGACCCTGGAGACGGACATAGGCTACTACTTTTTTTTTAAAAAAGAAGTGAGATCTGAGGGAGAAAGAGGGAAGAAAAGGGTAAACTTAGCATTGCTATTACAATAAATATGGCGCAAAGGCAATAACTACAGGTAGCAAGTACAAGCAAATCAGGAAAGGGAAACTGTGTTACCCCGAATTCGCCCGAAGCCGCAGGCAAAAGCTAGTATCCATATAAACTTAACATCACACCATGGGTAATCCCCCAAGGTTTTAGCAGAGCCGTATTTAACAACACATATTTCGCCAGTTAAGTTTTTAAATTTCACGTAATATGGACCAACCCTATTGCCATCAGCCGGGTATAAATCATGACGCCGAGACTGCTACTGAAAATCCCAATAACACAGTTATCCAGTAAAAAATATCCAGTAATTGGTAAATATTTACTGTAGGGAAGTACACGATGTGAATCTCTAAGGCATTCTCAAATTCAAATTGATAGATTATCTCTATCACAATTATTTCGAGCGACGACAAAAATGGAAATCAGCCCAAGAGGCCAAATAACGAAATTCATCCATCGCCAATTAGAGGCACATTTTTTTTTTCGAAACGACGGACTCGAACCAATTAGGGAGCTGACTGATGTATCGACAATTTTATATCTTGATCAAAATTTATATCCGGTGGGAAATCGGCGGGTATCCGTAATTGTTGCCGGTCCGTCGGCCTGCGATTGCCGGATTACGATTTTGTCTAGACACGGATGACAGAGAAAAAGAAATGAAAAAAAAACGGAATATTTTTTCTTTTATCTCGTCTCGCTGTTTGATCAATTAGGTCGGTACAAATAGAAAATGTTCGGCGTTGCTTTATTGCTGTGATGGTACAAGTTTGACAAATCGTACGCTTCGTTGCTCAAGTGTACATAGATTTTATAGAGGTTGTTAACTTGTTTGGTGTAACTCCGTATTCTTTTTTATGCGGAAAATAAAATTGGTATGTCCTCTTTGTTATTTAAAGAGCGGTTCACTACAGAAAGCATTCGAGAAATACTTAATTACAGAAGATAACCACCAGCAAAACACTGATCCAAACTTACCTAGTGAGTATTGTGGGCTGAATTTAGAGTTCTGCACGAATTGCGAGCACAAAACCAGCCCTAAGCAGGTATTAGGTACGATCACAGAGGCGCACCACTGCCAACATTACCAGTCTCCGGGCAATTTCCGTCGCCAGTCGACAAAAGACAGATTAGCAACACACGGACCGGATGATGCGTGGTTAATAATTCAATAGATTCCGCGTTGCGTGTGCTGCCATCTAGTAGAAAGAATTGTTAATTACTCAGTTTCTTTTTGGAGATGTCAAACAGGCTATATGGGCTCTTCTGAACTGGTGCTCATGTCAGATATTAAAACAGATCTACCGTTTCTTGTACCGATTAACGTCATTGTCCCTGCGCCGCCTGTGCTAAGTAAGGAGACAAGTTTACACAAAATTATTTTTCTCTCTTCTTCAAATAAAAAGTTGTTAAAACATTCAAAATACTAAAACATCTTTATGGAGTCTTCATTCAATAATTAGGGTATAAGTAAAACGACTTAATTTTCTAGAAATAACGTCTTAACTAGCGAACTTTAGCTATAATAACTTGCTACTTAGTTTTTATATGGTTTCATATTTTTTATAGTCTGATCTTGTTGCTTGGACATAAAAACTATTTATTTTGACAGTAATAAGTACCTAATCAAATTCAGCTTATTGCTGGGCTAGGCCTTCTTTGGAAAACCATGTAAATATTAGGTACTGTCTTGTTCAGGTCGGCATGATTTAACAAAACCGAACAGCATTATCGAAAATCTGTTCGGCTTAGCTCAAATTGAGCCGAGCTTACTCGAATGAGATTGCGCGACGGTATATGCCGAACAGATATTTTTGATCTGCACGAGCCAAATGCACGCCGAGCAGTTAAAGTTAAACAATATTTCAGTACATTTTGATGTCCGAGACGTAATTTGTCCGTACTGATTTGGCGAACCTCCATCTGATTAGCAGGTATCTAATCATAGGAGTTATTGTCCTGCTTGATTCTTTTTTAGTGCGCGGTCATAGTACGCACTACGACAATTTCACAAAGGTGTCGATGTCATATAAACGCCAGGAACCACGATGCCATATAATAAAATGGTGAGTCTGTCTGCTAATATTGTTGTTGAGTTATCTCGACACCGGGTCTAGAGATAAAAAAGACAGTTTGCACATCTTGGTAGTGAGACAACGCTTAGCTTAGCTGCAGGATTTATCTTTTATTCTTTCATATCAAGCTGGGTTTTTATACTGTTCGGTATTTGGCAAAAAAAGTTTGACCGAGAATATGACTGGTCCACTAGTATTTTTGCCATAATGCCCAACATATCTATCTAAAATGAATCATCAATAAATCCTTATCTCCTGGCAACTTTGCCGCGCTTCAGAATTAAAATAAATCCCTATTGCAGCCTTACCATACTACGCAATATTTCCCCATCATCCACCCCAATAGACACACAACTTCTGCAACACATTAATCCCCAGCTATTTAGCGTTCAAACGCGACAGTTGAACAAATGCAAAGCAATAACTAACACACTAGAACAGCCGGTAATGGGTGTGGACGCCATCTTTTTCTTTTCGCGCGCTCCGCCATGTTGCCGCTGTGTCGGAACCGGACGGCGTCACGACGGCGCCTCGTCCGGAAACGGCGGGTCGGGTGCGTTCACAAACTCTCACTTGAGACTCAATCGAGTGTAAACGTGTGTGAGGACTTTATTTAGTAGACGAATAAGTTACACTGCGATAGAATGAAAAAGAAATGTTTTAAACTGGCATTCCGCCCGCCCGCTGCTCTTTGTAAGTTGTGCTTTCTTATTGGAATGCTATTGTCGTTAATGCTGGCTTGGTTTCCACTGCTTCCGCTGAAATTGTGGAAGGAATCTTTGCAGGAGTCTAAGTACCGACTTCTCAATCCTTTGTGAACTTATACTGAGCTAAACAATACTGCATTGATATAAGTACCCACAGTCCAGCAGCAAATAATTATATTAGATACACAGAAGGCTGCTATAAAAAAAATACACAGTAAGTCACCGTGGTACTAAACGCTAGAACGTCATTCCAAATCTTAAACTTTGAATATGTTAGCAGTTTACCCAGTTTAGAGTTCCCATTTTCAAAGCGAACCGCGTACTCCACATTTCGCGTCTATGAAGAATTTCGTCCTAACCTATACCTTATTTTATTTGGCCTGTTAGTCTGACTTTATTTCTTTGTTTTTCTTTGATGCGAACTACACCTAAAGATCATGAAAATTATTTTTTGCAAATATATCCGAACGAGCCTCTCATTATATCGCATTACTGAACCGTTCCTTTCACAGACGACAACTTTTGATAGGCGGCAAGAAAAAATCTAATGGAAGAAATATAGGGCAAGATAATGCGAGTCTAATATGTTTGTTTACTGCATACGAAATCGTGTGACGGCACGCGAACGGTGACAGTTTATCGCTGTTTTTCCGACTTATTTACATTTGAAACGTATCCAAGACTGCTTCAACAAATTTCAGAGTTATCCTTCCTTCCTGCGTGCGTAATAGCGATAATATGAAGCCGTTTCTCATGGAGAATCGTTTTCGTGTGGTAAGTAGATGGAGCTTTGCAGGCCATTGGTCGCTGAACGAGGCGAATTAGATCCATAGAGATCTAGTCTACAAAAAAATTGGTAGTTATCAGACTTTTTTTTTCGGATGGGCTCTTTGGGCGGAGCGGAAGACAGTGACTAAAACCCATCTATGTTCTTTCTATTGCCCTTCATTATTTTGGGGTCGTAGCGTAGTATCTCTTTCAAAGTTTCGAACAACCCGCAACCCCGACAGGCAGTGGCCACGGCGAATATTCTGCTTGGAACACGAACGTGCCCCCGACACGGCCTGTCGTCACTAAGGGGACGGTGAGCTACCCATTGCTCACCATCCATAAGCGCGTCTACGGTGGCCGGTAGCCGTCTCACGAGACTACACAAACAATAAATTTATATTTTTTCCACTGTATCACAAATAAGTCATCAAAATATTCTGGTAATATAACTATCTATATGGCTAGTGATTGGTTCCGGGATCAACGGTCACGGGTAAAACCTACAATTACTTAAAGTTATGAGTTTAGGGCTGTTGTGGTTACCCATCACATCGTTTTGAAGTTTCGCTAGCACTTTAATTTGACGCTGCTCTAAATTCGGTACCGGTTTTTTTTATTTATTATTAAATTGTTAGATGCATCTCACCGTATAAAGGCTATAAATTCAATTGGTTTAATTGGTATTTTTTTTCCAAGATTTTTACAAGTTGTAAAGTTAGGTACTCGTACAGCCGCAGACATTAACAGTAACATAGTCATACAAAACAAATAGATATACTATACATAGATACAACGCCATCTTTGATTAACTTTCCTCAACAAATAGAGCCTCCATCATGGCCTACCTTCAAACCCCTATTTATCATCACACAAAAATATAAATCGAATTCTAACAAAACGGGGATAAACGTAAACTGAGCTGGCACTGCGCGTCAGTAAGTTCGAGTTCTCACAAAATCACAAATTCTATTGCGTCCATTGTCAACCAAAATTGGAGTAACGAACTCCGTTTATATAGTGCATCCAATCATAAGCGGGTACACAATTAAGTTTTAATTAAATCACACGTATCTGTGTGTGTCCAGGATGGCTTTGCTTGCACCTTCACGATGCCATTTTGAGTGCAGTAAAAGAAAATGTAAAGGTAGGATGTCAGTGTAGCATGGACCAAAATTAGCTTTTTATAGTCACTTGTTGGTAATTAGCTAAGTGGAGGATTGTGTTTGATGTAGATAGAAGTTGGAGTCTTTGTCAGTTTAATACGGAAAAAATAATAATAATCAACTAGTGTCTTTTTTCAGGCGGAAACAGGGTGCGTGCTTTCAACGTTTTACGTCTTAGGGAAGAATTCTTAGAAACCGACGTGGGAATGCTTCGGATGTAGTTGCAGTGGATAAGGGCCTCACCCTGCTCTCCTTGGCTAGAGAAAACTGGCGCAAACCTGTAGTGCTTGACACTAACGATCGTAGGGAGGTGAGGCAGAGGAAGGAGCTCCACGGACGCTTTTTCCGGGCCCTACATGGACCCGATGTAGATCAATCAGCGTCCATAGCCTGGCTACGTTCTGGGGATCTCTTTAGAGAAACTGAAATTTTTGTCGGTGCAATCATGGATGAAGTTATGATGACGAATAACAACCGGAGATTTATTGTTAAGGATGGCACGGTTGACATAGGATCGGGAATGCCACCGTCCGGGTGAGTCAATTCGTCACATTATCTCTGGTTGGTCTCGCCTAGCTAGAGAACACTTGCATAGACACAACCTTGTAGCCAGGATTATCAATGCAGCAACTTGCTCTAAAATACAACCTTGTGGAATCGGAAGTGCCGTACAACAGGTATGTGCCCGATTCAGTTCATGAACATGGCAATATCGTACTGACTTCTTCCGGAAAGTAACTTCCGGAAGTCAGTGGCAAAATAATCGACGTAACAAACAAAAGTCGAAGTTCAGTGCTTTTTTTTTGGAAGTCAGTTAATTTTTTTGCAAAAATATTTTGTATAATGTAAATCACAAAGTGCGTTTAACTAAAACATGGCACCAAAACAAAGCTCAGTATTTCCATACCCATTCAGGCAACTTCATCACATAAAGTAAGAACGCGACCTGAAGTAGAACATGCGACATTCTGCAGCACTTGTGGTAGACAATGAAGACGCTCGTCATTGTTACCGCTTCTAAACTCCAGCTATTGTGCCAAGTAAACGCTCTCACCGACATACATACCCACATTTGATACGGAGCGCAAAAGAAGTTAGTTCGTAGTCAGAAAGCCAACTAGGGCTACCTGCTTTTCTACAAAACTAGTAGGAGAAATAAGTCAACATTTATTTTAAACTAGCTTCCGCCCGCGACTTCGTCCGCGTGGCATAGTTACTTTGCTCTAACGGTAAATATAATCCAAGTGATGATCGAAAAAAAAAAATCTCCCCTTTTCTTGCCTCTTTCTCCCCCTTTTCTAACTATATTTTTTTTTTAATATCAACCATCCCTGTATCATCGCGGCCCTGAAAACATAAAGGGCAAAACAAGGAACATGGGTGGGTTTTAGTCAGTAAAAATCTGACACTCAACCTCCTCCCAGCGCCTCTCTCCACTAGGTACTCTACTCCGCCCAAAGCTGGGTTATTTGATGATTTCCGATCCGCAAAAAAAGAATTAAGCATTCCTTTTAAAATGAATTTCTCTCCCATATTCTACCCCTTTCTTGTGTTAGGATTGGTTATTCGTCAAAATCACAATAAACCGATAGCTCTGTTATCATGAACTCACGAATACTTTTGTCATTAAGCTTTTTCGTGTTTTCTGTTTTCAGCTAAGCTTTTTCGTCGCTTCTCCGAGTCTCAAATGAATGATGAAAGATTATCCACATTATCATTACATCACAATTGTGGGTTTCCAGAGCACAATCTGCCAGTAAGCAAGCACAATCTGCCAAGGAGATAACCAGGCTCATCAGATCATCAGATACTTACCTAAAGATGTTTTTTTCTTAGAAACCGATGAGCGTCTCCAACTCAAATTAAATTTATTTAATAAAATTTTTATGAATTGTTTTATCTATAAAAACGATTATTTACAAACGACAAAATACTTAGACAACTATCTCTTTTCTATCAAATGATTTTTTTTCCGTAAACATTCATGAGTTCTTTAGTAAAATTTCAACTATGTCTGACGAACCTGGTTACTTATCCTGGTCCTAGTTCTTTGCTGTCTGTACTTACGTTCGTTATTTGTCCGCCCACTTGCTATTTTTCGCCTAAAGTTCGCTGCTATCATTATAACTTTATTAGAACTTTGTTTAGCTATTGTTTAGTAAGATAATGGGGATTTCTCGTAGTCTCGTTGCTAAGCCTTGTTATATTCGATAACTAAGAACTAACTCATTAGTTGTTGATCACTCATAAGAGCCAGACAAAATAGCTTAAGAAACTAAGCAAGACACAATGACCAAAATGTTTGGAGTGATGGTGCCTTTTTGCGGCCATTAACGAAAATGTCAATAAAGGAGAAAAATTACATAACCAACAGCATTTTGTATGGTAATACCTATAGCTATGTCTTTTTCAACCAAATTCTAAAAAGGAGGTTCTCAATTCGAATGTATTTTTAAGGTTTCGTACCTCAAAAGGAAAAAACGGAACCTTTTTTTTGGTGTGGGAAATCATCAAATAACTTCCCGCGCTCTGGGAGGAGCGGGGCGGGTGTCAGACTTGTACTGTTTAAAACCCACTCATGTTCCTTCTATTGCCTTTTATATTTCATGGCCGCGGTATCTCTTTCGAACAACCCGCAACCCCGGCAGGCGGTGGCCCTGGCAGGCCCCTCTGCATCTAGCCTAGTATATTTACTAAATGGTGTCTTAATAGTCTTTCTCGTTTTGTTACGCCTATAACACTCTGAATGTTTGATCATTGCTATTCAAATTGTCAAAGCGCTATTTTTGTTTCCTATTTTTAGGTTCTCTCGCCTATTCTCTGATCGTAAAACATAACTGAGTGTAAAGCCCTGCATGTAAGCTTTAAAATGACGTACTATACATCAATGTACATGAATATTTTTTTGTTAAGGCACAGCTCTATACCAATTCTGGCCGTGTCAATTTCCCGGATACTTTTCCCGGATTGTTTCGATGAAAAGTGCTTTCCATAATATCCAACATCTCAACTTTAGGTAAATATGCATCCGAATATCCTATCTCTTTACATTATTTTATTTTGCCTTATACAAACGAAATTGTATAAAATCTTCTAGCCTGACACAGATGTGTTGTTGCGGAATCTGTTCCGCCTCTTCTTCTTCTCAGCTAAAACACTAGGAAGTGGCAAAGGGCGTTTTGGGGGACTGTCTCTTGTAATGTTGACGTTGAAAAAGTGCTGATTATCAACCTAATTTGACTAAAATTAGGTGATGTTTAATTGGCTTACAACGTGTCCTTTTTCTCGTCTGCTTGCACAGATTTCAGAAATAGAACAATAGTCAAAAATTAAACGCATAAAACAGATCAACAAGTTTAATACCAGAATAAAATTCACAATAAATATTTAAAAAATATACCCTTGTATAACGATAACATTTTATCATAATTTGCTATATTTTGTACAATCCTACTCGTATTTAATTCTAAACATAAGGGCTGACGAACTCACTCAAAGGGGATGCTTAAGGATAGCCCACAAAATTCTTTTATTTTTTGCAATTTGCTGGTCAGTGAAGGTTGTATGCTGATTAATATTCAGCCTGAAACTGTCCTGTAAACTGCAAAAAACGACATAAAAAGTGAATTTCGCGGGCTACCGGTAGATCAATTGGCGCTTTCACCTTAAACGATTAACAATCACAATCAGGTCAAACGAAAATAGATAACTCGTTTCTCAACTAATCGTACTTTCATTTTCAGTTTATTAACCAATGGGGAAGGTCTGACAAAGCTCATTATAGATGGCGTGATATCTCAGACACAATTTAACCAATGAGCACAAGTTATTTTGAAATATAAAATGACGTTATCAGATTTTCAACCAATGTTGAAGCTTGGAACTAGCTATGCTAGCGCCATTTGTTTAAGGTACAATCCCCATTCTTGCTTTTAAGTACCAACGCCTTCAAATCGATTAAATTGATTTCGATTTGATCGATTGCGAAGGCGTCGGCATATCAACAAGTTTCTGTGTACCGTTAGATGCGGACCAAGCCACAGTTTTAATAACCTAAAATTCTTGTTTGTATTTCTCTCTACCTACCATTATTTTTTTCTTAAAGCAAACTTTTGTTAACTATGAATAGCTTCGATATGTTGCCATCAACACTCAACATTCTATGTTGCCAGTACATGCTTGTCGCAACCGAAAAGCATGTCTCTGAAACAATGTCCATTCAAGATTCGAGTTTTCTTACAGCCGTATTTCTTCTACTTAATTTAATTCTTATTTAGTATTGGTGTGAAGGAAAATTGAGCTACTTTTTAGGGTTCTTTTTCTATTTGACACAGTTATATCTAAGTAGGTGATCTATTATTTTTTATTTAATTTGCATTTTAGTTGCCACATAATTCTTAGTTTATTTTGCTTAAAAAAAGTAAAACTCTTTTAATATGAAAATATAAAATAAATATTGTAAATTGTGCGCTTATATGACAAATATTTTACAATAAATAATATATTCTGTACATCATATTATGTCAGGCAAGAATTACATTCTTATGCTGTCAATATTAATAGATTTTAAAATGACTAACTATAACTTGCAGTGTTAAATAAATAAATTAGTATTTATTTTATGCTTTAGAAGCGTCAATAGTTTAAAATATTATCTAGAAATGTACATATAGTTATCAAACAACTTTTTCCATACCAACACAACTTTTTCTAGGCAAACTAATGCAAAATACTAGCTTAAGCTAGTAGTCTCGCTTTACTTATTATAATAATAGATGTAATTACGAGCAATGTTTTCCAAAAATTAAGATATCAAAATTGATCCAGCCGTTTCGACATACATAACTGATATGTTGACTAACTCAAATGACTCTTACTGCTAACATTGTTCGCCAGGACCCAAATCTACGTATAACTGCGCCTTACTGCCTTGCTTCTCCCTGTCTATGTAGGACGAGGAACTAGGAGGCGAAGGGCTCGGTGACCTGGCTGACGGGACCGGCCGCCGGCGCGGGCTCGGTGCGCTCGCCCTGCAGGTAGTGGTAGTTGACGAAGCGCGCGCCCTGCGTGACCTGCGCGCACGTGTTGGTCACGTGGCACGCGAACAGCAGCATGTTGCGCGGCTGCACGCGCCACGCGAAGCGCATGAACATCACAGAGTACAGCGACAGAGCTGGAACAACGACAGACAGTGTCTTAGTATGCGTGCATAGAAATGTCGTCCACAAAACGCATAATAGGCTTGGTCAAACAAGAGCAACGCTTCAAGCAAGGCTGAAATATTACTAGCTCGCTTTGCTCGCTCTTGCGTTATACCGTCTGTCTATTATATCTAAAACTGTATGTGTAAATCAACAAAAAGAATTTTCAATAAATCTCAGCAACTATATTAACGTTATTGGTTCAATCTACCTATTGGTCAAGCCATTACTACTATTTAACTACATTAAAAAAGATTGAGTAAATTAATTGAAAAAGAACCTTAACTGTCACTTTTAAAGTCTGGCCATTTTGCTCCAGACATGTAATAAAAATACCTAATCTCTTAATTACAACTGTCGAGGTTAAAGTATAAAGTACCTCCTCTATATACTGTAGAAGTTAATAAAAAAGATGTATGCTACGTAGTACATCACAAAAAACAGATAAGAGATAATATCAACTTTATTGAACGGCTGAGATAACAACTTGTATCTGTACATGTTTGGGATTTCGCTTGGTCTAAAGATATGTATTTATGCTAACTTATTCTTCTGAGCAGCATGAATGGACAGGTTTCTGAAGTGATCAATTGAGTTTTTTAAGTAACATTGTCATCTTGGGTTTCACCATGTGTTCTAGCAATCAATTCATTTTTCTTATTTTCTGTGGTACACAACTTGGTTATTCAGGAAAGAGGCTTTGCAGGCCATGGAAGGTTCATATAATAGGTTCAAATTTTCCTGTACAACAAACAAAAGTATTTTCTCCAAGTTTTGAATTGACTAGTCTTACAAGGTTGTTGATATGAGGGATATGAAACTACCAGTTGGGCGTGAATAATTGTTTTCGCATTTGATAGTCCAATTCTTGACGGATACTGTACCCATAGAGGTACTCAACACCACACCATGACCCTTAAGATACCAGTAAACGCAAAATAAGTCAGAAATAGCTTTGATAAAGGTAATGTCATAGTTATTACATTACTAAGATATAAAAGGAGATAATAAAGTTCATATGACCACATTTGTAATAACTTTAAATGTGTGTTATCTATTTGATTAGGTATTAGGTATTAATGTAATGAAGATGATTATAAGCGTATGTGAAGTTTAAAAAAAAACTTTACAAGTAATTTCTCCTGAATCATGGGTGTGTGTTAAAACATTTAAACTCATATACACAAACAGCTAGACCCGGAACAACGATACATAGGCCATACAAATATTTGTTCCATAGGGGGATCAAACCAGTTACTTGCAGCGCAGCAATCCTTCCCTCAGCGCGCACTGGACCAACCGTGTTGTCAAGTTTGGACGGGAATCATTGTGTACGGGAAACATTTAAGGAAAATGCATTTGGCTACTTGAATTAAAGGAAAGAGTTTAATAATAATATTTAAACTCTTAATTTCACAGGTGGTTGGAGTTGGACGGCACCACCAGCTCAGAAAGAGGGGCTAAGATGATCTGGACTTGTAAAGCATGGCAGAGGAGAAGTGTTCATGGAAGGAATACAAGGGCACTTTTACCCAGTAGTGGTACACTCTCGAGTGACTAAAAACTGTTGTCAGGCCTTTGCTGTGTTAGCTTGTACCTGCCCTTGAATAGCTTGTACATTAGAGGAAAAGTTTGTACAGCATTTAATATTTTTGTTAACAGTAAACTTTCTTATAGCTTACCAACTGTCATTTTCCCGCTTATGAAACTTGGATCTTTTTTTATATCTGCAAGAGCTGCTAGAGGTATCCCCCAATTGGCTACAGGACCCCAGAAGTGGGTGCTGAAAACGAAAATGTCTTATTAAGCACATAAACATGCTTAGGTATAATTAATTTCACTAAGATAGATAGCATTAATATTTTACCTCATTAAATACTGCCTAAACTCCTTGCTTTTGAGCTGCTTCAATAAATTTCCTACAACGGCACTCATTCTGACTGAAATTAAAACAATAAGTAATTAATAAGAATATCTTGCCACTGCTCCAGTTGGTTCCATTTACATAAGGCTCTTCAAATCAAAATGAGAAAATGGCTGAAAAAAATCCCTTCCCGTCCCATAATGTAAATTATATTGAAAACATGTGTGGTCGGTGTGCATGTAATGCTTCTAAAGCTGCCAGAATCATTACATTAATTTTACACCATGCCTGATTATTTACGATTAATGGATATAAACATGTAATAAGCTAAATTTCATTATAGATAAATTACGTATACATTTAGTAGGATGTCAAGGTTATGTGACCGAGTTGATAAGTTTCAAACTAATTGAACATCTCGTGTAATGAATAAAACACTTGCCTGATTTTATTTGGTCTTGGTAAAGTTAGAATTTTAGAAATATGTTTTGTTTTCTCAAAATTTTATCCTGCGGTCCTCGATTTTGGTTTCTGATTTCTTGCCAATGTCATGTCAGTGTCAGATGCTGAAAGCTATTGCTATATAATCTGTGAATGCTGATAAGCTACAGTGCGCCATAGAGACATTTCTAATCGAGTGCTCGTGCTCGACAGTTTGACAGTTTCCAAGGTTTGCCGCTGTGTGCCTGTGCTATTGCATTAAACGCTAAAAACAAAACCGTTCTAAATTGCGAAAATTTTCTTTGCGATACAAAAAGGGGATGAAACATTGAGCTGAACAAACACAATGGACATGTACTACAAAAAAGAAACGAAAAAACTAAAATATGAGTATTTTTGCAAAGTGTTGACTGCAGCCTGCTCATGTCAATTTATTTATGTAAGGTTTTATAAATCCTCTTTACTTATTGTTATTTTATAACCTCTGTGAACTTTGCCAAATCAACTATGAAAAAAGATCAATGAAGTAGAAACGAAAATATAACAATTATTTTATAAAAACTTAAAAATAAAAATCAGTGTGTGATACATACATCTATTGCTTTAAAATAAGTAGGTACAATACACACAGGGACAGGTCGACAGGTGGCCTCAAAATTAATCTTTCACCAATTCCTCTAGGCAATTTTGTCGGTTACACTGTGAAAAAGTGCAAGTCAAAGTGTTGTTGTCTCGTTTGTGGAAATGTGGGTATTTTATGGTTCCGTTCATAAATATGTCTAGCTAGATACAGTGTCGCACTAAGCAAACGGGTCAACTTTATTTTCCTAGTGTGCGTGACACCTACGTCCAACACGCGCGAAACTTCATTTGGGTGGATGTAGTAGTGATATCAGTTCAATGAAAACACGGTTTGATTTATTGATATTTTTTTGTTGTGAAATCATACTTTTTCTCAAAACTGCAGCAATAACTTTGTTTTTCATAAATATAGGTACTTGCTATAAAAATCAATTTTAGTTTTGCTGTAGAGTGAAAATTTACGCAGACGATGAATAACACACGAATGCAAAACCACATGTATATTTTTATTTTGTGTATTAAAACTTTTTTGTACATTTTAGCAAAAAATTGTGCTTCATCATGTCGATAATAAAGGATTTAATAAAACAGTTGAAAAGCAAAGAGTTCAGAAGATATTTAATGAGGTAACTAATTCTATCTGAGTCGTTTTAAGCGTGTCGCTTGCGAGTGCTAACCAAGCATACGAATGCTTATCTAAAATACGAAAAAACCGCCACTTGAGAACCTCCGAAAGTCACCCCCTATTCGTTTGTAACTTCCTCCGCCATAAAACCCAGATCCCTATAGGTATCTACATACAACTCAGGAAGTAAAACTAAAATGGTTTGCAGCACCCACTTCTGGGGCCCTGTTACAACTTGGAGTTTTCCTGCTGCGGCTATTGCTGATACAAAAAAGCATCCCAGCATTATCAGCGGGAAAATGACCATTGGTAATTCATTTCTGTTTGTCTCTAAAAATAAAATGAACAATTACGTGTTCCACTAGATAATTAAAAAATGACACATATTTTTGAAATAGATACTATCAATTTTAATAGCACTGGTTTTGGTTTATATTACAAATTAAAATAGCTTACCCTCATTTGCCCACGTCATAGTCATTCTATAGACCACTCAATCCACAATGAAGGAACATTGACAAAACAACTATCATATTTAAATACGAAAGAAAACCGATCGAGAGACTATACCAGGCTATGGGAAATCATCAAATAACTGGCCGCTTGTGGAGCGGAGTGAGTGTCAGATTTTTAGAGACTAAAACCCACCCATGTTTCTTCTTTTGTCTTTTATGTTCGGGGCCGAGGTACCTGTTTCTATTAACCCGCAACCCCGGCAGGCAATAGCCCTGGCATGCCCCTATGCTTTGCCGACATTTCATTGAGCCACGCGTGGAACACAAACGCGTCGACACAGCCTGTCGTAAAAAGACGGACGGACGTTGAGCTCCATGAGACCCATTGCTCGCCGTCCACAGACCCGAGTAGTCTGGCGGCGCCCGACGCCCAGAGCGTCTCCCTCGGCGGCTTGGTTGGTTTGAGGTTCCCTCCCTCAAACGTCCGGCCACGGGGCGGCCAACTCTAAGCTAGCATAGGTGCTTCGCAGAAGGAGGTTAGCGCTTCCCATTCCCTCTCACACCGGACCATGGACTGACCCAAGGCCGACCGCCAGACATCGCCGCCGCCGCTGTGTCCTCGTAGAGATGATCTACGAGGACACATCAGTGTTCCGCCCAAGGTGGGCAAACCGTCACAATGTGCCCCGCCGTGTCTAACGTGTGATCGTCACAGTGGTGGCACCCGAGCATATACTCCCGCACGATTATGTGCAGGAACCAGCCGAAACTTCCGTGCCCGGTGAGGATCTGCGTCAGGCAATATGTGAGGACGCCATGGCGCCTCCCCAGCCACTCCTAAAAGAGGGGACTTATCGCTACTATTGTAACGTGCCCTGTACGGGGTTGCGACAGATGCTCCCTCCATGCCACCATGATATCGCACCGGATGTCTGTCTGGTAGGTGATCGTGCAGTAGCCCTGGATCAGCCTTATGGTTCCGTAACAACTGGGGCGCGTTCAGGTATAAAGAACGCGCCCACACCGGGGATACTATTAAACTATACCCGAAAGGGCTACAAAAAGGGGTAATTTTTTTTTTAAATAAGTATGTCTCAATATTTTTTTCCCGCAATTACTAAAGCAATTGTATTTTTTCAGCTCTTACTATATATTCGCTGATATCCATGCGATTTTCTTTGAGGGTTGCTCCTCGCAACTTGCTGCTCTTCGCCTGCCACTTCACTAACGAATGCGCGCAAATTACTCAAGGAGGACGTTTCATTCACTACCACTACCTCAAATAACGGTTGTCTCGTTTAGAACTTGTAGGTACAGTTACAGTTGTTTTTTTAACAATAAATGCTGTAGAATTCGCTTATTTTGGCATCGTAGAAAATTGATATGGAGATTATAAATACGTGTTTAATTTAAAATGCGCGAACTTCTTACACTTTAATGTCATATGTAGGTATTTGTTCAGAAAAATAAAGAGCGCGCTAACTTCGATCGATAATATTTGTACTTATTGGGTACCCATAATAAACAGACATGAACATACATAAACCCCTTCGATTATAACAAAAGAAACGAAGAAGGTACGCCTTTATAATTTAATAGGTATAATGTTGTTGTGAGACTCCCGGGAATCTAAAGCCGCTTTGTATATTATGTGATGTGAAAAGTATAACTAGCATTAATTTGTAGAGGCGACAATCAGATCACATCCTACTACTGTGAAAATTATAAAAGGGGTCATAGTAAACGTATTCTACTGTAAAACATTATGAATTATTATTTTCTATTCTGACACAAAAATAATAAATACTGGTACTACGGATGTTATATACCTATATATAGTGGCTCTATGGTCGTGACATTGTCATTGTTACTTAGTTACTACGTCAATAAATACATTCATAAAAGATGATATTAATTTATTTCATTGGCGACGAGGATTAAGTAGTCAAAATGGACGCGGAACAATTTAAAGAATTTGTACAAATACAACGGGAGCAACAACAGCAAATATCAGACGTTTTGCAACAACTCGTGTTACAACAACAGCGACCGACAGCGACGGCCCCCACACCAGCAACACCTGGTACGGAGTCTACCAGCTCGGCGAACACCAACAACAACTGTAACAAACTCACAATTATTAAAAATTTCAAGTGCGATACGTTTAACCCTACTTCTACGTCGGTAGAATATTTTTTAGATTTTTTTGAAAAAAAATGCGATATCTGGGACGTAAGCGAAGACGACATCAGGAAAGAACTCTTATTCTCTTGCTTAACCCCAGAAGTCTTCCATGATTTGAAAGTAGCACTCATACCCGATTTTCAAAACAGTCTATACAAAGACGTAAAGTTTAAACTACTCGGCATATATCGACCTAAAACAACAAAATTCAAAGCTTTAACTGAGTTTTGGAATTGCGTAAGAGACTGCAATGAGACTATGGAACACTACGCTAACAGGCTCAAGAAACTCACCACCGACTGTGGCTACAAGGACGACTTGTTCGAACGTTTGCTGCGTGATCGATTTGCGACCGGCATAAACCACCCGCAGCTAGAAGTGGATCTGAAACAGAAATGGCCCGACCTACAAGAACATTACGATGGAAAGACTATTGAAGTTTCATTTGCCAAATTCTTTGCAGTAGCTCAGTCTAGAGAACTTGCTGAGGGTGACATTCACGTCGGTTTACCTGCTGCCACAAACAAAGTCAGAACAAAAACCAACATGGTGCATCACAACAAACAGAGTACGTTTTTACGCAGGATTGGTCTAGATCAGTGCCGTCGATGCGGTTCTTATGATAGGCATAAGGTGGCCGATTGTAAGGCAAAAGACCATACTTGCAAGGAATGTCAAACGCAAGGGCATTTTGAAGATTGCTGTATCAAGACTGGGAG
This sequence comes from Ochropleura plecta, assembly GCA_905475445.1. Taxonomy (NCBI): domain Eukaryota; kingdom Metazoa; phylum Arthropoda; class Insecta; order Lepidoptera; family Noctuidae; genus Ochropleura; species Ochropleura plecta. The sequence continues at coordinate 20,148,317 of FR997733.1, forward strand.
AGCATATTTGACGAGCACCAAGTCAGGGAAGAAACGAGCAATCATAAACAAAAACAAATTACACAAAATTAAGAAAACTGACAGCGACGAGTGTTTATCAGAATCTTCTACAACGTCATACGATAGTGACGATATCAACAAGATTGAACGCAAAAGGAGCAAGAACAGCAAGCGCATTGACGTCACACTCAACGGTGTCAGATGTACGTTGGACTGGGACCCAGGATCAGTATACTCCATCATTAGCACAGAATTTTGGAAACGTATTGGAGCACCCCCTTTAACAAAGACACCGAAACTACGTGCCTATGGGAACCTCAAACTCAAACCAAAAGGACTTACAGACGTAACAGTTGAAATACTTGGAAAACAGAAAATTTTGCCCGTTGTAGTTATGGAAGACGCCAACCCAATGCTTTTTGGTCTCCAGTGGAGCGAGATGTACGACATGACGTTTCCAGAGCCAGTCTATTCGGTTAAATCTACTCAACGAGATTCCAGAACACTTCAACAGGTTTTAGACACTTTTTCGCCTCTTTTTGACAACAAACTAGGGAAAGTTAAAAATTACGCCGTTAACATCCATATCAAACATGGTACCGTACCTAAACACGTCCCTGCCCGACCCGTTAAGTTCGCTATGCGCAAAAACATAGAAAGAGAACTTCAGCGTTTAGTGGACGACGGAATAGTTACTAAAGTTGATCCAAATACGACCCCCTTGGAATGGGCAACACCCACAGTCAACGTGGTCAAAACAAATGGCCAAATCAGAATTTGCGGTGACTTTCGCAGCTCTATTAATCCTGCCATGGTAACACACGCTCATCCAGTCCCGCTATTTGACCAGTTACGTCAAAACCTTGCAAACGGAGTTAAGTTTTCGAAAATTGACTTAAAAGATGCCTACTTGCAATTCGAGATCGCCCCAGAGTCAAAAAAGTACCTGACAATATCTACTCACAAAGGATATTACCAATACAATAGAATGCCTTTTGGAATATCAACAGCACCCTCGATTTTTCAACACTACCTTGATGAACTACTCGGTGGTATACCAAACGTAGCGATTTACTTCGATGATATCGCCCTAACAGGGAAGGATGACGCTGAACATCTCAAAACACTGTCTACTGTGTTTGACAAATTACAACGGGCTGGCTTAAAAGTCAATTTAACAAAATGCTCATTCTTCCAAACAGATATCGAGTATCTGGGGCACACAATCAACAAGGAAGGAATACGACCAACTAAATCGAAGATAGAAGCAATAACAAAAGCGACACCGCCTACTAACGCTCAAGAACTACGGTCATTCCTTGGCCTCGTAAATTTCTACGAGAAATTCATACCTCACCTGCACAGCTTCTGCGCGGACCTGCATGCACTAACTGGCACCCGACAAAAGTGGCGTTGGACAGATAAAGAAAATACAGCGTTCGAAAATACAAAAATGCTGATTTGTGAATCAAAACCACTTGTGGCCTTTGACGAGAAGCGTCCGTTGTTTTTAGCGTGTGACGCCTCGGAAAAGGGTGTGGGTGCCGTATTATTCCATAAAGCGAAGGATCAAATTCAACCCATCGTTTTTGCGTCAAGGAAGCTGAGATCAGCTGAAACTAAATATTCAGTTATTGATCGAGAGCCATATTTTTCGGCATCCAAAAGTTTGACCAATACTTACGTGGCACAAAATTCACACTCGTCACTGATCATAAACCCTTGATTCACGTATTAGGCCCACAGCGCAATTTACCCAAGCTTGTTAATAATCGCTTAATACGTTGGGCTTTGATCATTGGTAGCTATGACTATGACATCGTTTTCACAAAAGGACAACTTAATTTCATAGCTGACTACCTTTCCAGGATGCCCAATCCTGATGAGAGACCGTCCCGTATAGAATTGAAAGTACACAGAATAATAGCTCTACTAAATCATAACAGTGTTTCTGATATAGCGTTGACAGAAGAAATAATAAGGGATGCGTCAAGGAATGATCCTGTTTTCAAACAAATATCGGAGAACATTAAGACAGGGTGGCGGGAAAATTCATTTTCAGACATATTAAAACCTTTTGCTCGGAAACGCACTGAATTGTCCATCGAAAATAAAATTTTGATGTGGCAGGGTCGAATAGTCATTCCGAATACGCTCAGGAAGGTTGAAATACCTGCACACAGGACACCCAGGAATTTGTGCAATGAAAGCACTCGCACGTTTTTACGTATGGTGGCCATCGATCGACGATGATATTGAAGAGTACGTCAAATACTGTCGTAAGTGCCAAGAAAACCGGCCAGATAACCCTGAATTGCCAGTGTACTCCTGGTCCGTCCCTGACAACCCATGGGAAAGACTTCATGTCGATTTTGCGGGACCATTTGAAGGAAAATACTGGTTTGTTCTAGCAGATGCACTCTCAAAATGGATTGAGATTAAGGCCATGAACCAAATAACTACAAACAAACTGTGTGAAGAGTTAGACTCTATATTTACAACGTTTGGTTTTCCACAATTCTTGGTTTCGGATAACGGGACACAGTTTGCCTCCCGAGAATTCCAAGATTATTGCAGAGACAAGGGTATCCTACATATTAAGTCATCTCCATATCACCCGAGGACTAATGGCTTGGCAGAACGCCTGGTTCGTACTTTCAAAACTAGAATGTCATCTAGTGCGAGCGATGGCATGACCCTGAGAAGGAGGCTAGAAAGTTTCCTATTTTCCTACCGTATAACACCTCATAGTGCCACCGGTAAGAGCCCAGGTGAAATTTTGTTTGGGCGTCGGTTGCATTGTGCTCTGGATAACGCGCGGCCTAACCCTAAAAGAACTCTGCAACACAAACAGATACAGGCAAACATTGAGTCTGAGAAGCTAACCCCATCTTTTAAAGCAGGTGATAGCGTATTTGTTCGCTCCCGAGACGGATCCCGATGGGTACCTGGTACAATATCAAGGCGTACGCACAGATATTCTTACGCTGTGATTACTTCAGACGGTGTAGAGAGGAGATATCATGCAGATCATGTGCGTTCCCGCTTAGCAGACCCAATCAGTCCAGCTGTTACTGATCTTCCTCCATTACCTTCGTCAACACCTGTTGGACACCCGCTAACATCTCCGTCCACACCTCATTCTCGCCCATTGCCTCCATCCACACCTACGCCTCATTCACTAACTTTTACCACACCTATCAGACAGCGATCACCATCTTCCACACTTAGAAATCAGCCAGACTCATCTCACCCAACGCCTCAACTAACCCAACCATCAATTTGGTCTTCCTGCCAGGCTACTCAAGACTCGCCTAATATAAATCCAAATGTGATGGAGCACATCGTTCCAAGTTCATCGGGCACACATAATCAAGCGGGCACTCCACGACGAACCAGTGCTGAGACACCTGGTCTCCCACTGGCCACGGCTGTCTTGCAGGGTGCACCAGCAAGGCGTAGTGGGCGCACTACCACGAAGCCACGACGACTTATCGAGGAGATGCCGTAGCTTCTTAGGATGTGGACGAATGTTATATACCTATATATAGTGGCTCTATGGTCGTGACATTGTCATTGTTACTTAGTTACTACGTCAATAAATACATTCATAAAAGATGATATTAATTTATTTCAACGGAGGAGGCTTACCATCAACTGTTATTGCGATTCAATTGATGGCCTAAAATAAACTGTTTTGCTATTTCATACCACAATATCCTTAATATGATCCAGTTTAGGCAACGCCAAATCAAGTCGACAATTGCTTCGAAACTGTTTTCGTTCATTCATTTTTCATACCATGACGTGACTTATCAACCTGAAAAGGATAGCTTATGTGTCAAAGTAACTAATTCAAAAAAAGTTGCTATTTCTTGGCGTGAAATGAGTCGTTTTGTTAATAACTTTATAAAAATTGTTATAATATACGTAATTCAAGGTATTTCAGCCATTATTCGTATTACTATTAATATAACTTCAAATAATACTAATAAAATTAAGTAAAGAACTCACAACAATTAAAAGAAGGATGGTCATTTCATACCAGACTACGAAATGATGGCGTCCCAACATTAGATCAATTAATATACTGATTTTTATTACGGATTCTTGTCATAAAAAATAATTATGTAAGATCAACGTTTTGTTCAACTACGTATAACAGAACGTCATTTGTCATCGACAGGTTACTTAGTCTGTGGAGGTGCGTTCCTAACTCGTCTTAATCAATTAATTTTAACAACAACACTAAGCAAACCTTTTATATTTCTTAATTAAATAATTATATAAACTACTATTATTTAATGAGTACTAAATATGGCGTAATGGTATATAATTTGAAGCTAGAAAACGTAATTTGAAAATGTTTTTGTTGTAATTTTTATACAGATTAAGCTTCGAAACGCAACGCATATGGTGCGAGTAAAAGAGACAGACTTATGCAACGTCTGTTTAGCGTCATCTCTTTCTCACACCGCGGACCACAGACAAATTTCGATCTTTCATTCAGTCCGTGAAGATTCAAACTCCTGTCAGCTAAAGGCACTTCATGGTACGAATCTGCGCGATTTAGTTTAGGTACTTATACTGGATTACATCGGAAGTGAATGGTTAACTAAAAGTTGATGGTAGGCCTACAGCGGTAGAAACCACTGAGCACAGCTAGTTAAAATATTAGGTATTTACCTATGAAATTGCCGTTCTGCAGTACTGGCCATTTCAAATCAAAATAATTTTTGTTTGGCTAAGAATTCTAATTTCAAATTAATTTTATTGATTAGTGTTACATTTTCATCGCATTTCAATCTTTTTCGTCATCATGGATACGTTAAAAATTCGAGTAATTTTATTATGGAATATGAGTACCGTCGTGGCAGCAACGCGGCACAAGCGGCACGCAACATCAACGTTTACGGAGCTAACACTACAAACAAACCAACGCACCACCTGTTATTGGTTTGCTCGCTTCCGTTCTGGAAATTTCGACCTGAAAAATGAAACTCGCGGTCGTCCGAAGACTTTGGTCGACAATGACGAATTAAAGACGATTGTGGAAGCTGATGATACACAATCTACGGCTGAATTAGCAGCAGCTTTCGACGTTAGCGTCAAAACAATATTGGTCCATTTGCGTCAAATTGGCAAGATAAAAAAGGTTGACAAATGGGTGCCCCACGAACTCAATGATCGCCAGCGCGAAGTACCTACGCGTCGAGACGTGCCTTGCACTGCTCAACAGACACACAAATGAAGGAATTTTGAACCGCATTGTTACCTGCGATGAAAAATGGATTCAATGCTCAGCTAGTTGGTTGGATCCTGGTTCAGCACCTAAACAATGCCCTAAACGAAAACTTACCCCTAGAAAAGTGATGGTCACTGTTTGGTGGTCTAGCGCCGCCGGTGTGATTCTGATGAATCACACCGGCGGCGCTAGACCTGCATGCTGTGATCAGCATCTTACCAAACGGGGTGAGCATTACTGCAGATGTGTACTGTGACGAACTGAACACAATGATGGAGAAGCTGGCACATCTTCAACCAGCATTGGTCAATCGCTCGTCTCCGCTGCTCCTGCACGACAACGCGCGACCTCATACTGCACAGCAGATGGTCTCCAAGTTGCAAGAACTGGGGTTGGAAGCTCTCCGTCATCCGCCCTAACCACCAGACCTTGCGCCTACAGACTACTACTTTTTCCAGAATTTGGATAACTTCTTGGCGGGAAAAAAATTCAATACCCGACAGGCAGTACAAAATGCCTTTGAAGAATTTGTTGCCTCCCGACTCCCGTCCAGCTGATTTCTTTAAGAAGGGCATCAATAAACTGCCACTGCGTTGGCAAAGATGCGTTGATTGCATGGGTGATTGCTTCGATTAATACAAATAAAAAATACATAAAAAATCGTTTAAAAATCGATTTTAAACGATTTTTTGATTACTTCGAACGTACGTTTAATTTTTTTCATACAAAACGGCAATTTCATAGGTAAAGACCTATTATATTAGAATTTAGATCATTGCTAAGAAAACATGGACATCCATGATTATCTCCGTTCAGCGAAAACACGAAGTTTCAAAACAAAGTTCAGTATTTGCATCCATTCTCGTGACTTCCTCACAAATGTTAACTATTTTTTTTTTTGAAAAATAGTATGGTTTCACTAAAGGACGTTGAACGACTGACGCCGGTGTCACCTAAGTAGAACACATATTTACTGCGTGGGAAGAAGCACAAGATGCCATAGGAATCTTCTGTGACCCTTCGAAGGCATTTGATTGCGTTAATCATGAAACCCTGATTTTGAAACTTAAGCATTACGGTTTAGGTAAACTTGCGCTCAGTCTAGTAAAATCGTATTTAAATGATAGACAGCAACAAGTGCAAATTAATAGAGTAAATGGCCCATTATAATTCTCTGCTATTTTCCTGCATTCACAGCTGAAGTGCATTCAGAGTCCCAGCAGGGAGTGGAAACTCTAAAGATGAAAGATTTTTAAGAGGAAAATTTTCATCAGCGCTGGCAGACACCCAATCCACAAACTTAGAGTAAGAATCAACAAGGTTGTTGTGGTCAGGAGAAGGGAGTGAAGCTATTTTTAATAAATATTTTTTTTTTGTTATTTTTTTTCCAGAGAGGCAGAATAATTAGACCACTTGTCAGCCTTCGGTCTATACTTATGGGAAGGGTTAAAGTTACGTACTAGCACTACTCTGTCTGAAATAGACACAAGAATAGGAAAATGATCGCTACCATGACAATTTATTTTTATTTATTTATTTTTATAAATAAACGATTTTATTATTATTATTTATTAATTGGGCAAGATATTTCAAGAAAGAATAGTACTAGAGAGGCCGAACACACTGTAAGATCGACGGCTGAGTTGGGATTTTGAAGAGAACGAACTCTCCTAGTAGGGGGGAGAAACCACTATTAATAACACAGACATTTGCTTCATCAAAAAAAATTCGAGGAGAGAAAAACCAAAAATACCATCAAAGGTCGACGAGCGATGGTGGGCATTTAAATCACCCATGAAAACTATTGGAGAAGGGACAGATGAAAGAATGCGCAATGGGGATGAGGGATGTATGCCGAGAGGAAAGTAATATCAAAAGCTCTTACGGCAACAATATTAATATCAGAGGATATAGTAGGGAGACGAATAAGGGAGAACGGAAGGGAGCGCCTAACTAGAGGGCACTTTCGGCATACCCATCAGCCCTATCATCACGAAGACATGAGTATCCCGGAACTCTGAAACGAGAACCAGGAACCAACCAAGTCTCGGAGATGGCAATGACAGACGGGTGAAATTTGTTAATTAATTTAAAGATAATATAATAAGATCAGGCTTTTTCGGTCGTATGCTTTTCGCGTTCCACTAAAGGAGGACTAGATCCATAATTGGATGTTGAAAGAAGGTGAGCAAGTTTATGGACAACGTGGGGCGTTAATTGGGAATGGTTACGGGAAACAAGACTAACAATAAGAAAGCAGTTCTAACAGACTATCCTCTTGAGGAGGCCCAGCAGAAGAATTCTGTGGGAGAAGGGTATACCCGTTGGCGAGAGATGACGGAACGTTAGTGACGATGGCGTTGAGATCGTCCCTGTCGAATGCCTTGCCCAAAGGAGCTCTGGGGCGAGGAGAGGAGAAAACAGTTTCTCTGTAAGACGTAGAGGTTGAAGGGGAAAGAAGAACGGATTGGGAAGAAGCACTGGAATATTGGGAAGATGGTTTTATTTTGTCGCTTCGGAGTTTGAAGTTCAGAGGCCTTCGGAATAGAACGCGAAGCCTCATCATCATGACAGATTATTTTGGGACATTAGAATTTTGATGGACTTCCGTCTACCCTGTTCAAGACAGCTATTACTATAAGAGTAGTGCTGCCCCAAACAGTGAATACAAGTGTCCGTCGACTCCACTACATTGCAAATATCACCCGTATGCGGCGGTGTGCACTTAAAGCGACACTGAGCCTTCACATGACCGAAACGGCAACAATTAGGACATTGGATCGTGAGAAATTGATACGTCTCCACAGGGAGAGAAGTGTGAAAGCCTAATACTCTTTGAGGGAGAACTTGACCTTGGAAAGTCAGGACGATAGTTTGAGTCGGGAGCCAAGAGGACTTCCCCTCCTCTTTAACCTTACGATACGATTCAGTCAGGCTTTTAAAATAATACAGCATTCAACAGAAAGGATGAGAGACTCTACAAACTCATCCATCGACATGTCCACCGGCACTTGACGGACGACACCTATTTTGGTAATATTGTATGATGGGATTGAAGCAACGTATTTCTGAATTTCTAAAATCGGAAGATCCAGAAACTTATTGGCCGCAACACCAGATGTGAATTCGACAGAGATTTCATTTCTGCCCACTCTTTTAATGCCGTCAGTACAAAATATTCTTAATATTATTTTGAGATAAAAACTGGCCGAACTGTATGGGACGAATGGTTGGCCGCTGTGTGCCTGTGCTATTGCATTTTGCGCTAAAAACAAAACCGTTCTAAATTGCGAACAGTTTCTTTGCGATACAAAAAGGAGATGAAACATTGAGCTGAACAAACACAATGGACATGTACAAAAAAAGAAACAAAAAAACTAAAACATGAGTGTTTTTGCAAAGTGTTGACTGCAGCCTGCTCATAACAATTATTTATGTATGTAATGTTTATAAATCCTCTTTACTTACTTATAGTTATTTTATAGCCTCTGTGGACTTTGTCAACTCAATGAAAAAAGATCAATGAAGTAGAAACGAAAATATAACAATTATTTTATAAAAAACTTAAAAATAAAAATCAGTGTGTGATACATAGATCTATTGCTTTAAAATAAGTAGGTCCAATACACACAGGGACAGGTGGCCTCAAGATTAATCTTTCACCCATTCAGTTAGGCAATTTTGTCGGTTACACTGTGAAAGAGTAAAGCAAGTCAAACTGTTGTTGTCTCGTTTGTGGAAATGTGGGTATTTTAGATACAGTGTCGCACTAAGCAAACGAATCAACTTTATTATCCTAGTGTCCGTGACAGCTACGTCCAACACGCGCGAAACTTCATTTGGGTGCGTTTAGTGATATCAGTTCAACGAAAACACGGTTTGCTTTGGTGATACATTTTGTTGTGAAATCAGACTTTTTCGCAAAACTGCAGCAATAACTTTGTTTTTAATAAATATAGGTATTTACTACAAAAATCAATTTTAGTTTTGTTGTAGAGTTAAAATTTACGCAACTATTGTTATTATATTGTTCACCAAACGATAGCCCAGTGCCGGAGCCCTACGCGTGCGAGTACGATTCGCATTTAAACGCCTTTCTGTAAATATTTATTAGTCAGGCTGTTGCGAACGCAGCGTAGCGAAACGTACCTAACTTAGTGAAATTTAAGGGATCATAAATGGTGTATATTTAAATTATGGGAACAGGTACAGGCTATAGGCACCTCTACCTACATTATAGTTAGCCCTACCCGAAGTTTCATTATCTGCATAACCTTTTTCCAACTATTCTGGGATCGACTTCCAGTCATTACCCGATACAGCTGATGAAAACTAGTATTTTACATGGAGTGACTATTCATTTGACCTCCATAACCCATGTATATAATAGTGTTCATAGTGTCATTGAGCTTTTGAAGTCCTAAATTGAGATAGACGATGACTAACACATGAACGCAAAACCACATTGGCTCTAATCTTATGACCTAAGTATGAATCATTACCTATAGTAAGTTGACAGAATTTTATAATGTGTATTAAGACTTTTTTTGTACATTTTAGCAAAAAATTGTGCTTCATCATGTCGATAATAAAGGATTTAATAAAACAGTTGAAAAGCAAAGAGTTCAGAAGATATTTAATGAGGTAACTAATTCTATCCGAGTCGTTTTAAGCGTGTCGCTTGCGAGTGCTAACCAAGCGTACGAATGCTTATCTAAAATACGAAAAAACCGCCACTTGAGAACCTCCGAAAGTCACCCCCTATTCGTTTGTAACTTCCTCCGCCATAAAACCCAGATCCCTATATCTACATACAACTCAGGTAGTAAAACTCATTAATATGGTTTGCAGCACCCACTTCTGGGGCCCTGTTACAACTTGGAGTTTTCCTGCTGCGGCTATTGCTGATACACAAAAGCATCCAAGCATTATCAGCGGGAAAATGACCACTGGTAATTCATTTCTGTTTGTTGGCCTTTAAATAAAATGAACAATAACGTTTTCCACAAGATAAAAAATGACACATGCGGGGTTGCAACAGTTGCTCCCTCCATGCCATCATGATATCGGACCGGAGGTCTATCTGGTACGTGATCGTGCAGTAGCCCTGGATCAGCCTTATGGTTCCGTAAAACCTGGGGCGTTCGGGTACAAAGTTCGCGCCCACAACTGGGATACTATTAAACTAGCCCCGGAGGCGCTACAAAAGAAGGGGGTAAAAAAAAATTACATACAGAGGTCTTGTAGATGGATAAGTATGTCTCAATATTTTTTTGCAATTACTAAAGCAATTGTATTTTTTCAGCTCTTACTATTTATTCGCTGATATTCATGCGATTATCCTTGAGGGTTGTTCCTCGCAACTTGCTGCTCTTCGCCTGCCACTTCACTAACGAATGCGCGCAAATTACTCAAGGAGGACGTTTCATTCACTACCACTACCTCAAATAACGGTTGTCTCGTTTAAAACTTGTAGGTACAGTAACAGTTGTTTTTTTAACAATAAATGCATGTAACATTCGCTTATTTATACGTTGCAAGATCGCAAAATGGTGCGATTTTGTCTCTAACATTTGCCTCCTTCACCTTCGGTACTATGTGGCTATCTAATATATAAAATTATGGTGTAGCGGGTTTTAAACTCCTCCGAAACGGTTGGACCGATTTGTATGAAATTTTGTGTGCATATCGGGTAGGTCTCAGAATCGACCAACATCTATTTTCATCTATTTTCAATCCCCTAAATGAGAAGCGGATCTGAGCAGCGGGTGAAACTACTGGGCACAGGTAGTTAAAATATATGTTAACAAACATACTTAGATCATTGCTAAGAAATCATGGGCATGCATGATTGTCTCCGTTCAACGAAAACACGAAGTTTCAAAACAAAGTTCAGTACATATTTGCATCCATTCTCGTGACTTTCTCACATGTTACGTAAGAGCGTACGTGACATGAGGACAACATGCGACATTCAGCAGCACTTGTCGATTGTGGCAGACAATAGAGACGCCCGTCATTGTTGCCGCCTTCAAATGCTATTGCAGTACTCAGTGAGGATGCTCGCCATTGTTCAGAAAACTCCTCATCATCTAATGTGACACTAACCTAAAGATGCGAGAAAAAAAAAACAAATTACCGCTTTCACTTTAATCATAGAGGTTGGGGGAACACAATGAAAAAACAGGTCAACAGTCTTTATAACATTAAGTAAACATTTTAAAATACCCTTGTATAATATACACATACATAATTGAATTAAAAAATTTAGACATAATTGTCTATATTTTTTACAACCTGCGTACAAACATCAACACAACGCACTTAAAATAATTATTAAAATCACCGTGTCATTAGGTAGATCCTTCATGGTCCTAATAAATCACAATCAAATTCATTTACTCAGGTACATTTGTGTTGCTACTTAATCACCTTATTGTCCCATTTAAAACGGGGTATAGATTATTTGCATATAATGAATTTATACATAATTATTCTATTTGTAATGATGACATGAAATTCAAAAGCGTTCCCAGCGCGAGAGCGAGATCTTCTAGGGCGGAGTGTGTCCATACGTTGCAATTGCCAGTAAACAAAATAATAAAATTAAATTCTAATTCTACATCCAGCAAACCTCTCACTATTACACACAACGTGATTTTATCTATACTAATATTGTAATATTAACAGGAAAAAATTTGGTTAAGCGCGCCGATGTTATAAGTTTTAGTATTGCAATTAGTTTGTTATTTTTTTTTTATATTTGTGTGCAATAAAGAATAAGAATAGCAAAGATTTGTATTTTGTATGTAACGAATAAACTCAAAAACATCTGTACCAATTTCAAAAAAACTTCTACCATTATAAAGCTACATTATCAGTGTGTCACACGGGCTACTTCATATCTACACATCACACTACTACCCACGGGAGCTGGGCAATAACTAAAGACACCGGTGAAACCGAGCAGGACATCTCCTTAGGCGGTTGGATCAATGACCTGTAGGCCTACCATGACGTCTAAAAGCAGAACTTATTCCACTGAGGGAAAGAGATGGTGCTAGACACCCTGTATAGCTCTGTCTCTTTCCCTCAGTGGAATTAGTTCTGCTTTAAGACGTCATGGTAGGGTAGCTGATTCAGAAGGCCTCGATACGGCCCGCATTGTGAGGTATCTGTCTCTGGAGCCCTAAACAACGGTAGTTTGGACCCTGCTCCTGATACCGGCAGAAACCTATTTTTATATGTTTTTTTTAAAGAAATATTTAAAAATGTAACAAGAAAAGTAAATAAAAGCTAAAAACATATTATAACATTAAAAAAGGAAGATTTGTTTGTTTAGGGTGGGTAGTCCAACAGTTAGCCACTCGTACACAGTTATCCACGCCCATATCTTTCAAATGCGACGTTGCCGCTCCGCGTATACTAGACATTTCGATGCCGCAACAGTTCATTTCCCCGCTCCCCAGTCGGCGGCAAGCTCACGCGCTCAACGGTCGTGTTACGTTCAAATTATTGAAAATCAGTGACAAAATATTTAAAAAATCGTAAGTATTTTTTCCGTTTCACATCATTCAGTTTATTATTACAAATAGCAGTGTATGTTGACCGTATAAATATACTTTTCTTGCATATATTAACACACGTTTGGTTTCAATTGCATGAATAATTTTAAAGTGACAGTGTTCAAACGCTTTGTGGGGAGGGGTAGTCTACAATTAACCAAACCTATATGTTGAACAGTTAGCCATGGCTAATTGTGTACTAACAAATGGTTAAATGTTGCCTTGCTTATTTTGTTCACAGATGGGCCGGAACAAAACGGTAGTTAGGAAACGAGGAGGACATTCTGAAGATGCTATGAGGAAAGCAATGCAGCTAGTGCAATCCGGGATGAGTATAAGAAAAGCAAGCGAGGAATGCCAGCTTAAATATCCGACGGTCAGATTGTATGTGAATAAATTCAAAATAAATCCAGAGGTACGTTTAACACCAAATTATGAAGTTAATAAGATTTTTACATCTGAGCAAGAAAAACAATTATTAGATTATATTGAGTATTGTGCTCAAATATTTTACGGATTATCTACTAAAGATTGCCGCCGCGTTGCTTATCAAATGGCGAAAGTCAACAATTTGAAAATACCACAGTCATGGATAGATTCAGAATTGGCTGGATTTGAATGGCTGCGCTCATTCAGGAAAAGACATCCTGAAATTTCACTAAGGAAACCAGAAGCCTGTAGCTTAGCCCGAGCAACTGCTTTCAACAAGCACAACATCGAGTCATTTTTTAGAAATTTAAAATCAGTCATGGAAAGACATCCGAGCTTTGCAGACGGCACTAGAGTGTACAATTTGGATGAGACTTCAACGACAACTGTACAACGACCAGGAAAAATACTAGCACGAAAAGGCACGAACGCAGCAAAGGTCACAAGTGGCGAAAGAGGTACCTTAGTCACAACATGTTGCATTGTCAGCGCGATAGGACAAGCTTTGCCACCGGCTATGGTTTTTCCGAGAAAAAAGTTTCAACCACACATGTTACATGGAGCGCCATCGGGCACATTAGGGTTAGCTGCAGCTTCTGGGTGGATGAATGCTGAAATATTCGTGGATGTAATGAAACATTTCATAAAGCATGTTTCAGCCTCAAAAGAAAATCCTGTGCTATTAATAATGGATAACCACGAAAGCCATCTGTCAATTGAAGCACTAGATCTGGCTAAGTCTTCGGGTGTCACTGTTTTAACTCTCCATCCGCATACTACTGCAAAACTTCAACCACTGGATGTTGGATTAAACGGCCCGTTCAAGTCATATTATAACGCAGCTGTAGATTCATGGCTATTAAGACATCCAGGGCAACCTCTAACTATATACAATGTTGCTGAGTGTGTTGGTTTTGCATACATGAAATCAATGACTCCGATAAACATAACAAATGCGTTCAAGAAAACCGGAATATTCCCATTCAATGACTGCATTTTTACGGAAGTTGATTTTATGCCTAGTACCGTAACAGATAGGCCACAGGAAATTGATGATCAACGAGAAAAATCTTCCAAGTCTCCTTCTATCCTTGAGAACTTTGGTTCTACAAGTCGAGATAACGATATCACACCACCAATGATTGAAGTTTCCGATTTTCGAGATTTATTATTAGCTTATGAAGATGTTGATCTGCAAGTTAACTTGCCAAGGAACCAAGATGACGACACCACACTTCCAATAATTAAGGCTCCCGAATCACAAGATCCATTACCCGTGCGTGAGAATATTACTCTGCAGCAAAATTTGTCGATAAACCCTGGTAGCATAGAAGTTTTTCACTCGCCACCTCTATCACGAGTGCTTAAAGAAGTTGGAAATCAAGATATCATCACACCTCGCATAATAGAAGCTGCCGGTCCGTCAAAGTTCATTTCGCCCCAGGAATTTATGCCAGCAATAAAAGCGAAACCACGTGATCCAAAAAAGCGTAGAATTCCTGGGAAAAGCATGATTGCCACGGATACGCCTGAAAAAGATGCTATTGCCGCAAAGAAAATAAAAATAATTAAGAAAGAAATTAAAAAAGCAAAGCAAGACCTGTTCACAGGTGTTAAAACCCAAAATAAGACTAAGAATAAAAGAGCCAATAAGGATAGGAAAAAAGATATTATAGAAAGTGATGACAGTTCAGATGAAAATGATTATGTAGCAAGTGGATCATCATCTGGTGGAGAAGAATATATTAGTGAAAATATAGATGAGGATGAGGACGGTAGGATTATACTGAACGGTCATTTTTTACCTTTACCACGAGATCCAAAAGAGCAAGAATATGTTATCGTATTATTTCCATATAAAAAAAGCTCCGTCTATTACGTTGCGAAAATTTTAGAAACTATAATAGATGATGAAGACGATTCTGACTTTTTTGTGAGTTTCTTAAGACTAAAAAGTAGAGCATGCCAAACATTTTGTGAGCCTCTGGAACCTGATACAGCAGGGGTACAGCTAAAAGATATCAAATATATATTACCAAATCCTAAAATTACTGGCAGCAGCCGAAGGCAAGCGTCTTATTCGTTTCACGTTTATTTTGATTTGATATATTTGAATCTACGTTAATTGTTAAAGTTTTTATTTGTAACATTAGCTTTTCTCATTAGTCATCAATATTTAAATCTCATTAGATATTTTAACTACCTTCTTACCTACTATAGTTCTCGATTAAATATTATGAGACTGAGAAAAACTAATGCTGTGACAACGTAGGTTACCTACGTTAAAACTTCAGATATTTGTTTATTTTTTGTTTTTATGCTTAAGTTTTCGTTTAAGATACGAATAATTTTATAATTATTTTAAGCATTTACCAAAACCTACTAAGACTTTATTCATTTTAAAATAACATTGTTGAGACTGAGATTATTCAATGTGGAATAACTAAATTTGTGAAACTTGCGTTAAAGGTTTAGATATTTATTTATTCCTTGTTATTTACTTCTTAAGTTTATGATTAAAATAAGAGTAATTGATAATTATATTAATAATTCACCAAAAACTAAAAAAAATGTTGATTATTTTCGAATTGAGAATATAAGTTAGTATCTTTAGTGCCTACCTACATAATTGAAAAGGTAATTACTTACAATGACAATGTTGAGACTGAACTGTGCCATTATAAAGTTACCTAATAATTAATGTTAAGTCAACTGTTAAATGTGCTAAACAATAAAAGTCTCTTTCACATACCACTCATACTGTTTTTTTTAATAAATTATGAAATCATATATGGCGGTTAAATGTGTACTCCTTGGTCAACTGTGGCACACCCCTGTGGTTAAATGCGTACCATAGTGTGGACACAGTTAGCCAATTACCATTTTTTTTAAAAACACCCATCTGACCATCTCCAAAAAATATTAAGGAAATTCAACATTTATTAAATGCAGATAGGTAGCCAATAAACCACTACCTTATACCTTGCAGAAAATTATATATTTTTCATTACCAAATACGCAGTATGATGATCAGAAAATTTGGTGGTTAACTGTTGGACCACTCACCCTATACCGAATAGGCTCTGAAACTACTGGACCTATTTGAAACATTTTTTCACTAGTAGAAAGCTAAATTATCAGAAAGTAACAATGTTTAAATACGAAAACGCTGCGACACTAGGAGCTGAGGGCAGTTGAAACCGCTGGCTACATGGACCCGGTTGTACTGGTCGTAGAGGGCCAGTGCAGTGGCCTCCCAGGTCGGCTGAGCTATCGCAGCTGCCCTTGGCGTTAGATTTTAATCTGTCGACATTTGATACAAATTAAAAGACAATTTGAAATGTGATCTCTATTTTACCACAGATAACATAGAATCTGTCATAATATTAATCAGTAGTACCCGGTTTGCGAATATTTCAATATTTGTTTATTAATTATATCGATATCTCAAATACGGTTTCAAGACCGGGTTTTAAGGTGCTCCCTCACCGGGAGCATTCACGTGTATTGTAACATTATAGATTCGACTTTGAGCATTACATTACAATAATACCTCCCTGACTAACGAGCATTTGCGTGTAATGTAACATATTGATTCGACTTTGAGCATTTCAGATGTCAGACGAAGCGGTCGTTATGCTGAGTGCGGCAATATTAACCTAAAAAAAAAATTCATTTAAATTAAAGTTAAATTCATTGATGTTACAAGTTGTATCAAGATATTACACATTGTATCATTACAAGGTGCGTATTGTAATGCTTGGTTCTCCTCCTTCACTGATGTAATGCTCAAACCTGTAACGTTACATTACACGCGAATGCTCCCGGTGAGGGAGCACCTTTAAAAGTGAAGTAGTCAAAGTAGTACACAAATTATGCTGCTTTCTGCTAAAACTAAATATGAAGTCAAAATCAGAAAAGTTAATCAAAATGGTATTTTTGTCTTTTAAATCTATACGTTATGTTTTTTTAAAGATGTTTATAAAATATAGTAAGTATCTATAAAATATAGTTGTTCGTAAAATGTGCATTAAATATCACACAAAATGTATGTCACAAAACTTGTACATTTGAGTTTATAAAAAAAAAACTAAATTATTGTGACATCCAACTTCATCATTATTGTATCGACAATATGTACTTATTGGATTTTGAAAGAGATTCATAATCAGTGATAAATTATCTCTCCTCTTAATAATATTTCTTTGACAGTCGAATGCAATGGCTCATGAATGGATACTTATGAAACATGGAGAGAGTCTCAGACTTTTACTGACTAAACCCATGCATCCATATTCCTAATTTTGCCCTTTGTATTCCGTGAGGGTACGGTATCTCTTTCAACCTGCAGCTCCAGAGGAATAGCCCAACATTAACAAAGTTACAAGGTGTTCTAAAATTATGTTGGCATCTTTATATATTGTGCGGCCATGGGGCGCCATATTCAGATCTCGTTTCATCCTAAAATTAACCTTGAACAATTAAACCAGCGCAGCACTGCAAAGAGGATCTCCGTATAAATAAACTGCACTGTACATGTTTCTCCCTGTATTTGTAGGACGATGAACTGGAAGCCGGGGGGTCGACGATTTAGCTGCCCGGACCGGCTGTCGGCGTGGGCTATTTAATTTTGCGCTCAGGCTGCATGTAGTGGTAGTTGATAAAGCGCGCGCCCTGCATAAGCTGCGCGCCCGTGTTAGTCATGTGGCACGCGAACAGCAGCATGTTGCGCGGCTGCACGCGCCATGCAAAGCGCATGAACATCATTGAGTACAGCGACAGAGCTGGAACAACGAGAAAGACCTCTTAGCCCACGATGTACGCAATATTTTTTAACGCAGTCTGTTTTTTTTTTCTTTTTAACCTGGTCGGGTCCTAAGGATCCATCGAGGTAATATTTACCTACTGGCCGAAAGCCGACCGGGTGCAGCATAATGCAAGGAAGCGGTCTTTTTTTTTGGGTGGGAAATCATCAAATAACTTCCCCCGCTCTGGGCGTGTCAGGCTTTTACTGACTAAAACCCACCCATGTTCCTTCTACTGCCCTTTACGTTCCGGGGCCGCGGTATCTCTTTCGAACTACCCGCAACCCCGGCAGGCGGAGGCCCTGGCAAGCCCCTCTGCTTTGCTGACTCTCTTTGAGGCGCGCGTGAAACACGAACGCGCCGTCGACACGGCCTGTCGTCAATAGACGGACGGACGGTGAGCTACCCATTGCTCACCGTCCACAGGCCTGGTCTTATACGTGTTTTGGTACTAGCAATAAAAATACCCTTCTTCAAGCCTACCGCTTGAAAAGAAAATTCAACCTATATCAAGTGGGGTGCTGATATTATAAAAGTAAGCTTCTATCGTTTTAAAAGTACGAAAGTATTCGTTTAGGTGTGAAGAACAGCATGGAAAGCTCTAAATCCCCCATGGAAAAGGAAGGATCCCCCGACCAGAAGGGTATTGTGTCTGGTGTGCCACTGCCCGATAGTTGTGGTTGGGTTCTTCCATATTATTATAATCTTAACTCGCTGATCATAAAATTGCGTGCGTGATGTGGGAATCGTAAATTAGTTCTTAAGCTGTGGCATAGATGGCGCTGCATTACTTTTTGCCGTGGAATTTATATGGTCGCAGTATTTATTGTAGTGTCGCTTCATACTTGAACAATAGCTACTGGTTACAAACAATGTTGTTACAATAAAGTTGTCATGCTTTTATATTAAGGTCATAAAAATGGCTGATCAAGTTAGAATATTTGTTAAAGGAAACAGTATGTAACAGCTATCAGAGAAAGTGATAACGATTATAGTTGATCATGGTTCATCACTTAACTATATTCTATCTGCTAATGTTATGGAGATACAAAATTTACAAAATTAAATTTACAAAATTAAATGATACCAGCAAAAAAAAATTGTTAAAAGATACCTACTGAAACATTAAATATTTGAATTTAAAAAAATAAGTATTTAAGCCCAGATATTATGAATTTTGAAATACTTATATACTTTGGAGTAGTCTGAAAACTGAGACAAAACACTTACCAATTGTCATTTTCCCACTTATAAAACTTGGATCTTTATTTCTATCTGCAATAGCTGCTAGAGGTATCCCCCAATTGGCTACAGGACCCCAAAAGTGGGTGCTGAAAAATAAAATTGGGGTACAATTGAGTAGGTACATTGAGTTAATTTCGAATGATTTGACAAATCTAAAATTACAACTTACAATGTCCAACCAAACTATATTTTTTTAATCCACAAGAAACGCATAGTTACCTACTAGACTTAAAACTAGTGAGCACCTACATGATCCTGTTATGGTCCATCAAAATATTATCTTACCTCATTAAATACTGCCTGAACTCTTTACTTTTCAGCTGATTGAATATTTTACTCATTGTGACTGTAATGAAAATAAATTTATTAATGGAGAAGAGAAGAGAGTACGTGGAAGGATATGAGGGAGGCCTCTGCCTAGCAGCGGGACATACAAGACTAAAACAAAAAAACATCCTTACAACAAATTGGCTGTTGTTATGCTATTAGGAAAAAGCATAGTCAAAAATTACACAATTTAAACTATAATAATTTTTAGGATGGGCTGCAATAAAAGTGACAGTGTGGGTTAGTTTCTGTTTGCATAACCATGTCCATTATGTCCAATTATCCAATGTAGAAAGTTTCAAGTAATCAATTAGTTGGTTTGAGGATCACACTAGACTTTCGCCTCTATGATATTATTAAAGTGTGATCCTCAAACCTCTTAAATTTTAAGTATACACTTATCACCTCATTTAGTTATTACGCTTACCTGTTATCTAAATGTCTGGTCGTCTAAATTATTTCGTATAATTTACGAATATATTTCACTTCACTTATTTATTTAATGGCGTTTGTGAATATATTTTCTTTTGCTCTTTTCCAGTCCTTGATTCCCTGCCAAAGTTACTGTCAATACGGTCATGTCACTGATAAAAAATGGCAAAAATGCTGCTGATAACAGTGTGTCTACCTTGGCCCAGACCTAACGAGAAAGGGCGTGGAACGGGCCCGGTGTAGTAAAACTTTTTGGTGTGACCTTTTTTATCTTGAAAGTTTATTTGTATACTAGCTGGTGTTAGCGGCTTCGCCCGCGTGATACCGAAAAAAGGTACCTATCCCATGTGTTATTCCAGACTATAATCTACCTCTGCGCCAAATTTCATCAAGATCCGTTCACCCGTTTTGAAGAGTAACAAACATCCATACATCAATCCATCCATCCTCACAAACATTTATAATATTACTAGCTTGCCGCCCGCGACATCGTCCGCGTGGCATAGTTACTTTACCTTCGATCAATAAGTACATTTTTGATCGAAGGGGCTAACGCTAACTTTAACCCGCGCGTGATGAACGATAAAAATATATTTTGCTCTCCCTTTTTCTTCCCTCTTCTCACATAAAATAGCCTATATCCGTCAGGGTCCCAACTATATCTGTACCAAAATCCATCAAAATTGGTATGGCCATATGGCGCGGCGGCGGCCGCGGCGCGGCGGCGTGAAGACGTAACAAACAAACAAACTCACTTACGGTTTTATAATATTAGTAAGGATGGTATATAGTAGGAGGTAGGATAGTACGATTTCTATGTAACAAGCTGACATTATGAGTTGAGCTTTAATTATAAATGAATTGAGACTGTTTTCAGAAATGAAAGAGGTTTAAAAGACTCGTAAAAATTTGAATGTCATTGTACAGACGGCCTAAAAACGCTATCAGCAAACAAACGTTTCGTTTCCAACATTTTCACCAAGTATAAAGTTTTTCTGGGGTACCTATGTATGTTTCATGAATTTCTTTGATCTTGGGTGACCAACAACACGCCCTCTAAATATTTTTTTTTGTACCGAAGTATTGTACAGTCCTTTTAAAATATCTTTTTTTAGGAGTGAGGGAGTTGAGTAAATGAAACACTTGTTACTCGTTCCGATGTCTGTTTTTCTGGAAAACCCTAGTGGAAGTAGCGGATAGTACATATTAAACGTGTACCTAACACGTTTACACAAGTTGATAGAGGGCGAGCTCGCGACGCCACAGGTTGCGGGGCGCGGGGCGATACGCGATCGCGGTGTAGTGTAGCGCGCTTATAAAATCGGGCGCACCCGCGCGACCGTCCTTTTGGCCGCCGCGCCGGGGTGCCGTGAAGAAAACAGTGCTGTCCCACAGCGCTGTAGCGCCCCTGCGGTAACTCACATGCATCCACACATAGGTGCGAGGCCAGCTCGCACCATCACGCCAAGGTCCAAGTTGACCGCCACAAGGCCAGCCCGTATGCTTGCGGGCTAGGTGCTGCAACCGCGGGCAAGGGGCAAAATTTCCCCGTTACCGCTGCCGCGCCCCCCGACGGGGGTGCAGCGACTACTTCAAGGACCGTCCTTTGCCGAAAAGCGGCAACCCGACCGAAATGGCTCCGTTTTAACGAGCCAAGGAAGGCCTCCGCGGAAAGGCGGCGAAGCCCCGGGACCACCTGCCGCGCCCCCTAGCGGGGTAGCAGCGAACTCCAACGGAAGTGACCGTCCTTTCTTGGGCCGCCGTCGTCGTGTCAACATCGCTGCGTGTGTGAAGAGATCTGCGTCCGAACTGCTGCGTCGTCGACTCTTCACTTCTGCTGCATTGAAGATCTCGATTGCACGGCGACGGCCCCAAGAACCAAACCGCACCTTTCGGAGCGAACTGGTGCGCGCGGTGTTGTAGTATCGTAGCGATGTACACGCCGCCCGCGCTGACGCTATCTTGTTTCTTATCAGACGTCATAACGTGCGCCTTTTTCAAGGCGGTTTGATTCACTATTTCTTAAAAAAAATGTCTAAAATGTCAAATAAAATGATGGTTGTTCCGGAGGTACGGTATGATTATGTGGTTGCATGTATTGGTACTTGCTGGATATGTAGGTATGTCACTACACTTTTAAAGTTATTATTTAAATAAGTACTAGAGAACCGACAGCTTTAACCGTAGGATATCGATTTTATGCAATTTAGACCTAAATAAAGGATTTATCGGATAGAGACAGAATAATTAGTAATTGAAATCTTAGCTCCATGTTTTGTTAGATTTTGCAAACTGTATACCAACCTATTCCTACATTTTGTGTTATCATTTATTGTACAGTTTAAAAATCAACACACGTACCTACATACCATTTGGTTTTTTAATAATCTTTATTAGGATGTGTGTTAAGTTATTGCGTGTTTTTGTAGTTCCATTGATTGTTTATATGTGAATGTAAGGGAGCTATCTCATCAGTGGTTGTTAATATGCTGAGGCTGGGGGTACGTTTTTTTGTCTATAATATATTTTTTAACCCAAAAGGGAAGACTCTAGTTTTTCGACAATATTGCCTAGTCTTAAGTCCGTGTTTTCGCGCATATTAAGTTTTATGCAATAATGTCTTACATATTTGTCTATAATATAATATATTAACCATAAACAAAAAGCAATTAAATCTTATATTATTGTTTGTTTTGATATATATGTTAATAAGATACTTAAGGCGTTCATTTTAATGTAATAGAAAAATTATTTAAACTTGCTTGCTGTAGCTATGGCGGAATTTGTCTTCAGTGAAAACATAGGTATTTTGTAACACCTTATATACCGATACCAGATTTTATGCAAATAAATATACTTACATAAGTTACTTACGATAAGCAGTTTCTCAAACAATTGATTTCTAAACGAATAAACATGGCTCACCGTGGCGGCAAGTTTGAAATCTAATGTCAGTCGTCATGGCCGTTGTCAAACAGACTAAGATTTTGCAACCAAATGTATAGTTTCAACTCAAAATGTGATAGAAAAACCCTAAAAGATGGCAAAGCCTGAAAAAAATGCGTAACACCATATGTTAAAAACAGAAAATGTGTGCTCCGGGCGCAGTATGGGATTACTCCGCATGTTCATCATTTCGTATATTATTATATATATTGGAGTGTATTTCGGACTAATCGCAGTACTGGTTTATGCTAGAAACGTAGTCATACTCGCCAGCAAGTACGTACTATAACTACTATTTATAACTAATGAGAAAAGCCAACAATAATTATGATTTTGAGTCAATATGTATTATTAGTGGTGCAAGTTCGCAGAGCGCTTTAACTTTTACTGTTATTGCATGTATGATTATATTTATTTATTTCTCAACTGCACTCTCACTGTCCAAATGCAAACTAGGCATTTCTGGAATTCATCATTCACTGTTTTTTTGCAAAAAAAAAATAACCAGCCACTGCAAAGCAAAAAGGAGGGCAATGATTTTGTTAAATTTCTATTACAGCTTACCTGAAGAACAATAAAAAACCATGAATACTTTCAGGAAGTTTTAATTACAAATATTACAAAAAAGGCACTGTTAGTTGGACGGTCTTTTTACATTGAAATATAATTCAAATAAATATAATGGAATGTATGAAGATACCAAAACGCAGTAAGCATTGTGACTACCAACATTATTTAGTACAAAAAAATAATCTTCGGAGTCATTGTGAAAACCTTCAAATTATAATATGCGAATTCACAAAGAATATGCAACCGATATGGTATAGTCATTATTGCCATTTTGTTTTTTGTAAAGTTGTAGCGCACGATGAAACTGACATATAGGTGGCGAATACTAAAGCAGAAAAAAATAAAGACGTACGTATTTACGTACGATTTAGCGATCTTTACATCCTATTATCTTGGTCACGTGTCAATTTAGAGTATCAAATGCGCGAGCATTTTCGTTTATTAAACCCGTCACAGACATAGCTTTAATATATTATGTGAAGCAAGACATATTACGATATATCTTCATAGTAATCTTTTTATGAAATAAATATATATGCTTTTTTCTGTACGAAGATTTTCCATACTAGAAAATATATTCTACTAGCTTTTGCCCGCGGCTGCGTTAAATTCGAGGTAACACAGTTCCCCTTTCCTGATTTGCAGGTACCTGCTACCTGTAGTTTTTGCCCTTGCGCCTTATTGATTGCAATAGCAAAGCTAAGCCTATGTCCGTCTCCAGGGTTCCAACTATCTCTGTACCAAAAATTCATCAAAATCAGTTTAGTCATTTAGGCGTGAAGAAGTAACAAACAAACTGACTTTCGCTTTTATAATATTAGTAAGGATTATGTCTTGCTTAATATATGTATATTATAGCTATTTCTGTGACGGGTTTTAGTATATATTATAGCTATCCGGTGTCCTATATGCCAGTTTCGTCGTCAGTGGGAGGTGACTATGCCAGCTTCCACAAAAATAAGTTTAAACCTTTGTAAAAAATGAGGGCAGTGTGTTCGTCACATGGAATGAAATTTATATATACCTTGAAAACATTTTTTTAGTTCTTGCCTGAGCATTTGTTACGCGACGAACATTCATTCGCGAAACGAATGCTCGCAGTGAGTACCATATAAGTAGTGTTTATAAATAAGCCCTTTTGGAATTATTTTATTTATATAGTTTAGTAAATATTTTTAGACGACACAATTATTATTGATCAGTAATTCAGGACATTTGATTTTATAATTGACATTTACAATGTTTTAGTAATAAAGTAACTTGTGCAATTTACTTATATTTTACTACCTTTTCAATACACAAAGTTTTTTCGTACAATACAGGGTACAATATTCAGGGTTTTATACCAAAGTATATGAAGACGCTATAATGACAATCAATGAATGCGTGTATTTGGTTATTTGCCAAATTATAACTGAAAAGTGTCTCAACGAATGTTATTAAAGTTTAATCTACTTTACTTACTTTATGATACAAAAACATATTTTAGATTGGACGGTTCAAAACTTGGCATACAAGTTAAGTACAAAAAAACTTGATCAGAATCGGTCCTCCCGTTTAGGTGCTACGATGCTTCAGACAGACAGATTCACAGTTCAATCTATAAGATTGTGTATGTGTGTGTATATGTCTGTCTGTAGCAGGAGTTGAAAAGTGAAAAATGTTCAAGAACACTTTTGCTTTATAGCCTAATGAGAGATAAATAAGATAAACTATATATATTACTAAGAAACTAGTTCAATCTTAAATTTGGTATCAAAACCTGTGCACAAATTATTCTCAAGAAACATCAATACACAATGTTCAAGTTCATTGGAAGTTGCCATATCTTTTGAGCAATAGTTACAATTATAGATATCAGAAACTTCACCAAATCAACTGTTACTGTTTTTTTTTACTTTATTACCCCCTTTTATTTCATTTTTTATTCCGGACATTTCAAGTGAAAGATGCGGAATGAAAACCAATATTAACAGAAATTGAAATGTCTGATTTCGGATTTTTGGAAATAATTAATTTGTATGATTTTCGAATTGCAGACTTTTTTGCTCACAATTTAAGCCGTTTAAAAGTAAATGATTCTATATTCTACTCTTCAGTACCGTCACGAAACTAAGCTCTGAACAAACTGAAGCACATCCCGCACGGGATAACTTGAGTCAAGGTGTACTAGCGCGAATAATCAAACTCATTAATTTGATAGAATATATTTTGGTCTAAAGTTAAGTAAATCTTCTCATCACATTTGCTACGTGTGGTGTGCAAATATTAGGTAAATTTATAAAAATATTTATAGTAGTAACTAGCAGCGATACGAATGGTCATTAACCTAAAGAACAACTGTGGCGTTGACAATCTAATATTTATCTCTTTCCATCTTGTGCCTTTATCGTAATGTCTCGTTCTCCCGGCAAAAACATGACAACGTTAAGACGGGTTCGCCAACATTCGGGCGGCCATTTTAGATGGGGTTTTAGCATGGGTTTTGTTTACATTTGGTATCGCTTCTCGTTGGCCGTACTTTAGACAACAGTAATATAAAAAATTCATTGAGCAAAAGACGCGCGAAATTGATAGTTACGTCCTGCGTTTTGGGATTTGCTTTAGTGAAGTCAGAGCTTTACGTCTCTTACACAGCTGTGTCACATTAGCTGCTTCAAAGGAAACTTCAGTAAAAAAAAAGTCTTGCAAAACATGTCCTACCATCCTCCATATTTATATACATAAAGCTAATATTCTCGGGAGAGCTGTGCTATATTAAAACAATACAATAAACCTTATATTAAATAAACTATATTTAACTAACGTTAATCCTACAGTTTGCTATGAATGTAGTTATAAGATCCTGTTATACAAAAAACTCTCAGTCTAAAATGGACGGCATTCTTTATCTTGTACTAAGAAGTACTTGTTTTAAAATTAAGTGTATAAATTCATTTTAAAGTTAATAGTTTTAGTATTGTTTAAAATAATAAAAAAAAAACTTGAAAATAGATAGGTACTATATAAATTGTAAATGTTTAGTACATGCATAGAGATTCTAAAGAATTATTTAAAATACTAAATATAATAGTATTGGTACATACATAATAGCTACTCAGTTAAAATCTTCTGCTTTGCTGAAGGGACGGAGACGATAAACTAAACACATTTCGTCAATCATGTTTATGACCCACATAGGGGGGGAGCCTTTTTGGCATCCACCAGCGATCGAGACTCCTATCGATTACTGTGTAATTCCTCGAGAGAAAAACCCAATAACACTATACCCAACCAAATGTATGAGGCAGGTCCAAGTTATCATAATTCCAGAGAAAGAGATAGAGCTAATCAGGTTCAATAGGGCCATTCTTTTGTTGCACTAAAAGCTCTAGTTCTGAGATTCGCAAGAGAGATTTCTTCATCTTTTATAATGCATTTGTGGGCAGCAGCTGAAAATCAGCGTCAGGTGGCGGCCTTGTGTTGCTATCTTATTATTTAGTTTAACCTCTAGACCCCTAGCGGCACAAAAACGTGCCAGTAAACAAGAATTGCCGTTGAGCACCACTGGTAGAAATTTGTGCCACCAAACCCCGACCGATTTAAAACTGTATTTGTAGTAAAGATAAGTCTTAAAACCAGATTACACTTACGATAAGAGCCCGCCCGGCGCGTTAAGTTAATGTTAAGGTGTTCGTTTTTTTTAAATAATGCTGAATAAACGCATTTTTCTTTCTAACTACAGTGTAATATTGCTTATTGCAGTTTGGCAATGTAAAAACTATCTATAATAAACAGATCTACGTTTATATTATTCAGTACAGTCTAGGACTCTAAATATTGTGTGCTTTGACTTGATAATCTAATATATAAAATTTTCGTGTCACAATGTTCGTACCCATACTCCTCCAAAACGGCTCGACCGATTCTTATGATTTTTTTTGTGCATATTCAGTAAGTCTGAGAATCGACCATTATATTTTGCATACCCCTAAGTGAGCAGCGGGTGAAACCGTTGGGCACAGCTAGTCTAATATATAAAATTTCCGTGTCACAATGTTAGTTACCGTACTCCTCCGAAACGGCTCGACCGATTCCTATGAAATTTTGGGTACATATTGGGTAGGTCTGAGAATCGGCTAACATCTATTTTTCATACCCCTAAACCTCAGCGGGTGAAACCGCTGGGCACAGCTAGTTGTGTTATAATAATTGATATGTTCTATAATACATCTTATGATGAAAGTACACTTTACTCTTAGTCACAAACAATCCAATAACTTGGACTTGTTTGAAAAAAGTTTATCTAAATACATAAATCGATTTTATATATAAACTTAAAATAATACTGCCTTTTTATAACTTTATATCTAAGGCACTACTCCCATATCGGTACATTTTTTGTTTGACGACGCTGTTAGCTTTTCCCAATGGATCCCAACGACAAATAAATACAAACAAAATGACGATCGCAGTATACAATTATAATCTTTAGTAGTCATATTATATTGTATCAGGATATTTTTGAAAGGACGACTGTTAATATGACGAGTAAGGTAATATAATATCTGAAGCTATCATTTCATTTTAACTTTAACCTTTGTTGCTTACTTGGTCAATAAACCATTTTCTATCTGTCGCCGAAATACAATGGGATAAATCTTAAACCAGTTTATCTTAGCTTAAAAACTAGAAACAAAACGGTCAGTAATACCACCACGCTACTCTGTATAGCCGCGGCGCCGGCTAACCTGCACTTAAACATGTCAATCCTGGTCTCCTTATCCGCGATAATGTTCTGGAACTCAGCCTCGACGATCTGCCCGTCGTAGTATGTGATGGGGTCTTCGAAGGGGTACTCGAATCCTTGCAGGCATTCGCACTTGTAGCCACCGGCTTCAAATCCACGGCCCAGGATTGGGACACACTGGAATAGGAATGGTAAAAACTCAAAGCATTTATTTCAATGAAACCGTTACAGGCAATTCTGTATGATCAAAACTAAGATGAAGCTACAGTCCCAGTTACAAGGCATAATAACTTGTGAAAGTGCTGTGGTTGTCCATTCCAAAGCGCAATGTAAAATATTTAAAGTTAATAAAAAAAAAAAAATTAAATACATATTTTACAAAATCTTGGATACATTATTCATGATGAGATTAAATATAAATGAGAACGATGTAGACATGCAAGTTAAGATCATCCAGAGCAAAAAAACAAAAGCAACAATTCAAAAATAAGATGAACCATGACAACTAAGAGATGACCAGTCCATTTTGACGACGCCTGTTCACGAACATGACGCATGGATCAGCGTCATTCAGCTGAATGATTGTTAAGGGAACTATACTATCCGCCACATGACCCACCATCAACGAAATATTTGAGAGAGCATGACATTCTCTTCACCGCCAGTGCACATTCGACAGGATAGTGTTTATAAAGGCCGAACTTAGGTAGTGTTTAAAGTATTCAAACTGTAGCACCATCTCGCTTACCGAGGAAGTGTAGCTATAATCTCTTTAATGTGCCAGGAAGAACCAACCTTGGTCACATCGCCGTTCTGACAAAGCTCTGTAGACGCCTTGATATTACGTGTAAGATTTCGGTATATTAAAAGAACCTACGACTCATATTGTCAAAACTGTAATGTCCCCAATTGTATTTGGTCAGATTGTAATAATATTCTTTTATTTTTGTTGTCTGTTATATTTAATTATTGTTGTTGTACCATGTACTTTTTTTGTTCCCTTATCTTTTTCAAACTTGATTGTCTTGTAAAACTTTTTTTTATAATTAGTTATTAAGTGAATGCTGTGGTTTCCTGTCCAGGAGCACAGTAATCAGTTCCTATTGGTATTTTTTGTAATCATGTAATTTGTGTATTCTCTGTTGGAAGTCCAAATAAATAAATATGATAGCTATACGTATCGACAATCCGTGTTACACAGTTTGGGTCCAATAAGTGGCCACGTTTATTGCATCATCGAGGCTTTGTCACATCGTCAAAGGTGCAGTTAAATGGACAATCGGGTCACTCCAGCAGGTCGCACATAGTCTAATCTAGGTATTATAGGCATTAGTAATACCCCAATTCGCCAGATTTTTCTTGCATCGGCCCAATCAATTTAGGTTCTAGCGTGACAATATGAATCAATTTTCAATGACAAAAATATATATACGTGATCATTATTTGGCGCCGCCTACTGAACCTTAGCGAATTTACTCGTTACAACTAAAATCTTTGGGTGAAGGTACAAAATGCGTAGTACCTAATACGAATCATGAATTACAACACAACTCGGCCTGAAAATTGAATCGAAGGCGTCGTGCTCAGAACGAGTCACTGCAAACTGATTGAAATTAAATTGAAATGAATTAATATTCATTTCTGGACAATTTTTTGACGACACGGTTGGCGCAGTGACTGGGCGATCGATTGCGCTGGGTGTCGCGGGTTCGATCCCTGCATGGAACAAATATTTGTATAACTTACTATAATTGTTTCGGGTCTGGCTGTTTGTGTATGTGAGTTTGTGTTTGTAAATGCATCCACGATACACGAGAAATTTCTACTGAGCAACAACGTTGTTAAAAAAAAAATTGAAAATAATTAACAAAATACTACTTCAAATCAAATAAAAATAACCTTTATTAACATAACTACAATTGTCATTTCACCTTTTTTTAAAAAGTTCTATGATAGGTAGTAGTTGTTTTTTGTCTATTGATGTGGCATTTATTCCGTCGTTAAAATTTAATGAAATAAATTTGTTAGTGTAGTAGAATATTCTGTGGTGTTCCTATTTAAATTTCTTTTGAATTGCCATCTTCACCTGGTTTTCAGTTCAGTTTTCAGTCATCAGTCCTTCAGTGGTTTGTTAAAGCACGTTGAGCCGTTGGTTGTGGCCTGATCTCTCTCCACAGAGGGAACAGAGAGTGCACCTGCGCCTGCGCATTTACTTGTGCACTATATCTCGGTCAGGACAACTATAACAGAGGCTTACCACCGTATGCTTCCGTCATTCTTACGGTAGAAATCAGTCACTATTTACTTCTAGTATAGCAGTTCTTTATCTTTGTCCTATGTTTTACGTGACGCTTGCTATATCGTCGACCGTAATCTAACTTGGCGTAAGGGACAAATTGCTACTTTTCAGGAGAGCCAAAAAACTTTTTTTTTTTGGAAATGTGATCATAACTTTTTAATTTTTTAGGGTATATTGAAGTGGTTTCTATGGTTCTGCCTAACTTTTTGGCCTCTAAAACTTGATATAATCTACTTGCCCATTAGGGCATTAGTTACAAAGATAGCATGTCCCTTACGTCCAAAAAATTAAAAAAAATGTCCATTAAGCCTAACTTTTTTTTTGCACACGAGTTCCTAATGACGTAAGACTGACAATACTGTTAAATACAATAAAAATGGCGTAAGTGTTTTATCAGGTAATTAAAGTTTTATTATTAGTAAATAATATAAAGGCAAACAAAGGGTAATGAAGTAAAATATAAAAATACCAAAGTGTTTTTATTAATGTTATAATATTTTTAAACTCAAAATTAACTCTTTAAACATAAACACTTCCATAACTTTAATTTTAACAAAAGTATTATGATTATTTAACCTTTTTTATTATTGATTATTTATATTTTCTTTTTATTATAAATTTTTGCTTAAAAAAATGTTATCTCGGCTTAGCCATAATTTTTCAATAACTATTAACATTACTCAAATATTCTAAATTAAATAATTAAAAATCTATTCTTCTTCATCATGAGTGCTTTCATCATTGTCACTTTGTAATAACTTGTTTTCAGTTGCTTTAGAATATGGAAGTTTTAAATATTCATGGTGATAACATTTTGGAACAGTTCCATCAACACACAACTGTTTTAGATCATTATACTTTTTCAAAGATACTGAAAGTCTGTGTTGTTAAAGTTGATTAATCGAAACCATATTGATTCCACTAGGCTTACTTTCTATATTACTTGCTTTTTCTTTACCTAAACTCTTTTTTTTTCCTTTCCCTTTTCCTTTTCCCTTACCAATTAAAGTATTTTTTGAATCAAATAAAATTTCAGTCGCATTAGCAGTTTCAATCATAATATATTTTACCTCCATTTTCTCAATGTTCTTTTTTTTAAAAGTGACAATTCTTAAATCTTAAGTTTTTGTCTTTAAGAGTAGGTTTGGTAAAAGTCTCAGCTGTGACTGCTTCAAAATTTAGAAATTCACTGTGATCCACATGTAAATTATAAGGTCCAGGTCTTTTCCTGGAACTCTCTATGAAAGATGGCCATTGTGAAGGAGCCTATACAATTATCTTCTGCACAGCTTTCTCAATAGTGGTACGCATTGAGTCTACTGGCATATAATTATGTATGACCAGGTAAAAGGTAATTAATTTGTATGGTTTCCAAATTTACGGATGTTTTTAAAAATGGCGAAACATTGCAAGAATGGTTTTGTTTTTGTTTTGGCCAGTGCAGGAATCACAGTATAATAATAACTTGCAATACCCTCTTTTATCGACCTCCTGTAAATATTTAAAGAGACAAGTGCCTATCTCGTTACTCCCAGGTTTGCCATCACTTTCACCCCATACGAAGCAATAACCTTTTTGAGTCCAACTTTCGTAAATCGTAAAACAATACACTGCATACTTACGACTAAAATACAAAAGCATACTTTCCCCATATGGGGTGTTAAGAACTTTTTGTAAATCATAACTGGCTACTAAAACTTTGTTACCCGGTATATGCAATTGTTGATGAAAATTAAATCTAGCTTTACATGCTGCTTTTTCTTCCATGTGTTTAACAAACACTGTATTTATTATCTATCTCTTCAGGGTTATTTTCCTTTTTCGTACATAAAAGGCATTTATCCTTTTTTGGCACGTGGAAGCTGTGTGTAAGCTTATAATGCTCACAATGTCGAATGCGAGTCGGTTTAAGCACGAATGATAAATAAACATTGGTACGTGGATGAAGATTCAATTACTTACCTACTATAAGTTTTGCTTTAAAGCATAGTGACTAATAATGTTTGGTTCTCTTTCTTTTAGCAGTGCGCTAAAACGAGACGGATATTACTCTCTAAAATTGCTTCGAAATATAAAACAAAAAATGCGTGCATATTAACGTAATGGACCATTTTACTTGAAGCATATTGACGTAAGGGGCGCGCGGGCATTCAGACTAAAACAAATAAGTTACTTAATGATGTAAGAGCCACCATGAAATATATATTTTTTGACGTAAGGGACAGTTAATACAAAGTGATAAGTAATTACCAATACATACGTCAATCGCATTTTTACTTTTGTCCGATACATCATGTTTTCGTTTAAAAAATGATTTAGGAACGTCATTTTTCTGTGTCGTATCGGACATTTTTTTCAAGCTACAGCGATGTTATATATACCATTCGAAAGAGCGCAAAAAACTGTATCGGACTGCATTCAAAACTCATTTTGAGCAAAATGTCCCTTACGCCAAGTTAGATTACAGCCGACGATATGTGATATTGTATTATTTCGTATCGAGTTATTTTTTATTTCCTTTTGTCTAATACCACTATTGAATTGAAGTGCTCGTGACCAGGTATGTCTATGACGGCAATATTATCTGAAACGCTTATTGATACTATTATTTATTTTTCAGATATTTCGTAACTAACAAACTTGCGTCATGTACTACTGTTTTTATTTAACATATTATATTCTAAGCGTTCTTCGATTTGTTTCGCCGTTCTACGTACATAACACAGGCCAAGGATGTAACATTTATAACAATTAGTGTGGTTATGTGCTCATTCATTAGTGAGAAGCTCGTGGCTAAATAATAGCAGCCGCTCGGGTCGATCTTTAGGTTAAGCCGCGCTTGCCTAGGTTGGTCTGTGGATGGGTGACTACCCGTTACATACCGAGTTTCCTCCGTGCCTCGGAAAGCACGTTAACCCGTTGGTCCCGGCTGTCATTTGTAGATCTTTGACAGTCGTTACAGGTAGTCAGTGTTCCGAAAATCTGACAACCAGTCTTAAGGGGTATCGCATTACCCAGTACTAACTGGGTTGTGGAGGTCAGATAGGCAGTCGCTCCATGTAAAATATTGATATTCAGCTGCATCCAGTTAGACTGGAAGCCGACCCCAACCTAGTTGGGAAAAGGCTAGGCAGATGATGAGTGTGGTTATGTGCTTGTTCTGTTAATCTCTTCATTAATCTTGTGTTGAGAGTTGCTGTGTAGTCTTTCTTGGGTTATTGTTGATTGATATGAATATGACATCTTGGGGGCGAGGACAACAACTACGCGGTGACCGGCCATATTGGGGTTTTTGTTGTGTTTTGTCTGTATTATTTCTTACAATTTCGTTACAGGTGTCTGCTATTTTCTGAACCTTATTGTATGTTGAGATTTTCGGTTAAAAAGAAAGATCTCGATCTCACACACTTTTTTATATTGCATTTTCGAAGGTCCGATGATATTTTTTATACCACTAAAAGATGTGTGTTTATTGTTAGGTTACGAAGACGCCTTTCTCTTACGTTTTTCGGTATTTAGTATTTGTTTTATTTCAACATTATTCTTTGGCATGTATGCGTCTTCGCCCTGTTCTTTTTTTAATCCTTGCTTATTTTCATGGTTTCTTTCGAACTTTCTTCAGTTATGTATGTCAGTTTAGACATTTTAATCTTGTTCTTAAGTATTGCTACCTTTTTAAGATATGACGTAAAACTTATGAGTATCGGTCTTACTGTTTTCTCATCCACTTTAGTTCCCAGTCTATAGTAATTGTTTATTTCGTAAGACTCGATATTAATACCTAGATTTTCTAAGGTTCGTTTTATTATTTTAAATAATTCCTCGTAATTATTTTCCGTCTCGTTTACACCGTGTAGTATCAAGTTATTCTTTCTGTTTTGGTCCTCCAAATATTTAATTCTTTCTTTCAAAATTTCTATCTCCGTCTTAAGGTATTCATTTTCGTCCAGTATTGTTTTGATATCATCGTCTACACTGCTTGTGATATTTTCTGTTATATTTTGTGTAATTGTTGTAGTTTGGTTATCAGAAATATTACTTACATAAGAAGAACTCCTGTCGCACTTATCAGTCCCCTTGAAAGCGTTCGGCACATAGTACTTGTCCGGACACTGATTGATATCCAGCGACATCAGAGCCATGGTTACTGCTACCACTCCTCTGAAAATATAGAAAGAGGGATTTTAGTTAATAAATACATACATAGATGATTTCGTTATAAAATTACGTATCTCCATGTTTTACCCTGTCTTGGACATCCAAGACAGGGTAAAACACATACATGGATATATGTATTTTTTTATTATTTTTCGAGTTAAAAAATAATACATTTATTTCAAATAAAACTGTTTTTTTGCAGGCACTTTTGAACATCAAAATATCCTACTAATTTTATAAATGCGAATGTTTGTGAGCTTGGATAGATGGATGTTTGTTACTCTTTCACGTCAAAACGGTTGAACGGGTCATGATGAAATTTGGCACAGAGGTATATAATAGTCTGGAATAACACATAGGATACTTTTTTTCGATACTACGCAGGCGAAGCCGCGGGCTTCAGCTAGTTATCAATAAGTAAAAATGTACATCTCACGCGGAGACATACACTGTATGTTGAATACAAAAGGTTGAATTTTGAGAGCCGTAAGGGTAGGTACGTTAACCATTAAAGCTACGGAAAAAAAAACCGGCAAAGAGAGAGTCAGACTCGCGCACCGAGGGTTCCGTACAAACTTACGACATAAACATTGGCTATATCTAAAGAAAGAGGGTTGATTTTTTTACAGCACAAACGGACCATACATTTTAAAATATGGTTTTCATTTCAACTCGATACCTTCATGCGTTCTCGAGATAAAGGGTCCTAACAGACTGACAGACAGACAGACTAACGGACAACAAAGTGATCCTATAAGGTTTCCGTTTTTCCCTTTTGCGGTACGGAACAAAAATGGCAAAAAGGCTGATAATCAGCACTTTTTCAACATCACATTACAAGAGACAGTCCCACAAAAACGTCCTGCCCTTCGCCACTTCCTAGTGTTTTAGCTGGGAAGAAGAAGTGGCGGAACAAAATGTCTGTCAGGTTAAAAGAACCAGTTTTTTTTTATTATTATACAATTCCGTTGATCACAAGGTAAGAAATTATTCATTCAGATGGGGCCATCTCAAAATTCCACCCTGTATAATATAGTCGTATACAATGAATCTCTCCAGTAGTGTTAGAGGGAGAAGAGACGATAGAAAATTCTTGATTTTTGTGAAGACAGAAAATTCTTTTTGAATTTTACCTACTTCTATTGTATGAAAAAACCGATAACACTATATATACCCAAGGAATCACGCCAATGACCATACCCTGACCAACGATTTAAATTTCAAAATCCGAACTCACTTGAATTCAAGCTTGACTTTAACGCTGTCCCATCCGAAGAATGGCGAGGCGTACGTGATCACCCACTGCTTCACATGTCCATCACAGTCGTAGTAGGGCCTCGTCCAGTGACCGTGCTTCAAGTTAGCGGCACGGTAGTAAGTAGGGAACCTCTCATACTTCTTCAAGTACTTTCCAAGTTCGTCATCCCTGATCTTCATTTTGAGGAAGAATTGTTCCAGACTGTCGAAGCTGGTAGACCAACGTTGTTTTAGAAATTGGAACCATGGCTTGTTTGTGTAGGCTTCCTCTGTGGAAAATGGATGAATTGTATTTAGCAATAATATATGGAGTTTTTTTGTTGGGACCCTGGAGATGGACATAGGATAAAAATAATAGGAAAAGGGGGGAGAAAGAGGAAAGAAAAGGGGATAGAAAGGTAATTTATTTTCGATCATCACGCGGGTTATAGTTAGCGATAGCCCAAAGTCCAAAGGGCGGAAGCTAGTACTTAGATAAAATTGTTACTTACCAGTCTTATTCAAACGAGCCAGATCTTCTAGTTTGTACTTCCTTGTGTTCAACTCAGTCTTGTAAGCGAATGGTGCGAAAAATGTTCGGTTGGTGAACTTATTTCTGTCCCAGTATGTACCTGGGAATATGGTAAGATAAAAATTCATGTTTAAAAAGTACTGACCGCACTTCAACAACGGCAACAGGTATGTTATTTAATTGCAAAAAAAAAGGTAGATGTGAGTTAAGTTATGGGTAACATAACAACGTTTGTAATCAAATAAGGGTTAGGCCTTAACCTAATCCAGATATCGCCAGTTTTTTCCATATAAGTCCTAACCCCATGGTTGCTACGTAAAAATTCCTATATTAAATGTATGTGTATTTTATATTGTTTGTGCATTCAAAATCAAAATTATTTATTTCAAGTAAGCCAGTTACAGGCACTTTTGAACTGTCGAAACATTGACAACAATAAAATGAAGCTACAGTCCCAGTCACAAGGCATAATAACTGTGAAAGTACTGTAGTTGACCATTCCAAAGCGTAGATCTCTATGGAGAAGAATGGGCAAGAAACTCCATGGACACTCTTATTAGAATATTGTTACAAAACCTTGGTTACATCATTCGTGTTAATATGGTAAAATAAGCAGACCCATAAACGCTGTCTACAATACTATAAATACTTTAGTTCCTTGCACTGCGCTTGTTACCGCGTCAGTCAGTGGCGTGTACCAGTGAGTACCTTCCCTTTAATAATATTCTTATTTAACCCTTTCGCTGCCCAGAACACAGTATATGAGTCCAAAATATATTGAATAATTTGGACTGGGCAGCGAAAGTAGGCAGCGAAAAGAGTGTCCATGGAGTTTCTGGCCCATTATTCTCCATAGAGATCAACGCTTTTGAATGGGCAACTACAGTACTTTCACAAGTTTTATGCCTTGTGACCGAGACTGTAGCTTCAACATTTTGTTTCTTGACATTCAAAAATGCCTGTAATGGTGTAATTGAAATAAATGCTTTTGAGTTTGAGTTTTATATTTGTCCTTATTTTTAAAATGGGAAATCATTCAATGACTCCTCCTACTCTGGGCGGAGTGGAAGGGAGGAGTATGAGACTTGTACTGACTAAAACCCATTGATGTTCCTTCTTTTGCCTTTGTATTCCGGGGCCGAGGTATCTCTTTCGAACCAACCCGCAGCTCCCACACGGTGTTGTTCACTATGCAAAGACTCACCGGCCGACCATATCTTGGAGTCTCCGAGTACGATGGCGAGAGTCTCTCCTATCATCTGATCTTCAGTCAGCGGCTTATCTGCCACACGATTGCCGCTGAACACTTCTTTGGGGTCCGACACCTGATTTTATAACAGAATTTTTCATAGAGGGCTAAGAAAAAAAAAAATATTTAAAAAAAATAACATCTTTGCGGTGCCAACAGTATTGGAGTAAAATGGCTGTGCCTCTCATATAACTACGGATAGAAGGATAAAAAGACACGATGGCTCCATAGAAAGAAACCTAACAATACCAGCCGTGTTCAAGAATACCGCTTTCTGTATCAAGCCTTTGATTCAGCTGCCTAACGAGAGCCTTTTTAGGTTTTGGCAACACACATTTCGACAACCTCGCGAGCCAAGTCAATATACTCCAATCAATAACTTTTTATAAAACAAAATAATAATCTCAATTCGTAATTAAAGATTTACATACACTGCCATATAGATTGACTGAGTCTGAGCATTCAAAATTTGTTATTTTTTTTTATATGTACCTTGCTTTAAATATCTATGAATCACTGTTATGTTTGTTTTTAATATAATAAATATAAGTTTTATCGATAAGAAAATCCTTACTAATATTATAAAAGCGAAAGTGAGTTTGTTTGTTTGTTTGTTACCTCTTTACGCTTTAATGGCTAAACCGATTTTGATGAATTTTGGTACAGAGATAGTTGGGAACCAGGAGACGGACATAGGCTATTATTTTTTTTAAAAGAGTGGGATATGAGGGAGAAAGAGGGAAGAAACGGGAAAACTTAGCGTTGCTATTACAAATCAATAAGGCGCTACCAAATTTAACGCGAGCGAAGCCGCGGGCAAAAGCTAGTCTATACATAATTTTATGACATCTTACCTGTAAAAACGCGCTGATAAAATTGGCCAGTCGGACGGCCATTTTGGCTTGATTTTCGAACTGCTCTTCGTGACCGAATGCAATGTCGCCGTTGAGGAA
This sequence comes from Ochropleura plecta, assembly GCA_905475445.1. Lineage (NCBI taxonomy): Eukaryota > Metazoa > Arthropoda > Insecta > Lepidoptera > Noctuidae > Ochropleura > Ochropleura plecta. The sequence continues at coordinate 20,187,037 of FR997733.1, forward strand.
TAAATCCGTTGGGTTGTACCTATAATGAAATTAGTAAATATTAAGGCTTGTAATGATTGCGTTTTGTACTATTTACAAGGTCCGCGTTACAGGCATCAATTTGAGGTAAAATAAAAAAAATATATATACAAAAACCTTTTAACAATGTTGATACTTAGACAAATGACAATTATTTGGCGCAGCTGTGAGACACACAATAATTATCTTTTTTGTGTTTAGTTTTAAGTATTATTTTTATAAATTTAATTTTATATTTTCATTTTTGTTCTTTCTTTGTCTGGTGTTGTGTGCACTTGTGGCATAAGCCAAATAAATGTATTTTCTTTATTTCCTTAATGAATTTCAGTGAATTTAAGCATTTACAGATAGAGTAAACCCTGACTCCCAAACTAGGACATCTTATGACTTAGGGAGTCAGTGTTCTGCTGTCACTATGATACAAAACCTTTTTCACAGAAGTGCGTAAAATCGGTACACAAAGATATAATGAGACTATAAAAGATCGAAGAAAGACTATACAAATAAATAAGAAATAATTGAATATAGCGTGAGTGTACCTTATTTAAAGAAAGTATACCCATACGAAGTGTACGATAGCCTTGTCACCAAAAAAAACAGCCTGATACCAGAAAAATGGGGTGCGGCATAGAGGAAGGCACAAAAAATGCTGATGAGAAACGACGAAGAGAAGAGTACAGGAGGAAGATGTGGCGTCTAACAGCACTCAGCAGTCAACAATGCAATGGAAGAATTTTTTTTAGAAACTTGCGAGGTGTCAAGGGATACCCGAATGGAACGAAGTTATTATTTATTATGTACAAAAAACCTGTATAGGTACACTCAACAAAAATAATCGTCGCGACACCACACTGTTCAATGCGAAATAGAAAGGCGAAACGAAAATAACTAGCTTGCTTTCTATGAGAGACAGACAGAGAAACACGCGCACGTCGCACGGCTTACAACTATAGCAAAAAGTGTTGTTACAACTTTTGGTCTTAATTTTTTCCGTCTAGCCCCCTTTCGCAACGCGCGTTAAGTAACTTCGTTCCGAAACATATGTATGATTTTATGTTAGTAAGTTGAAATGAATGCGTTCTGACGTCATCACGCAGACGGCCGGCCATCGCTAAAAGCAGCGCACCAGTATAACGGCGCAGCATAATTCTGAGAGATGGCCGTTATGCGTAAATGTGACGCACATGTTACTCGAACCAATTATATATTTGTATGCATTATGTGCGTCATGTTGAATGTCAATTAATACAAGGCGTGAACGGACAAGCCGGCAACCATGCTTTCTTCACAAAAAAGAATGCGGGGTAGCAATTGCTTTTTTTTTGGTTGAAAAATCACGTTTCACGTGAACTCGTTGTAATTTGCTTAAAACATTGCACAGATTGATGCATTTTACGAGGTTCGTAAAGGAATGTATATAAAGTTAAGTCATAACATTAAAAAAAGTACATAAAATAAAAAAGTTGTAAGTTTGACCTCCAATATCTCCCTAACTAGTTCCCAGGTATGATCTTCTAGAACAAAAAAAATTGCAATGAAGGGATGAACAAGTACCTTTTGGCTTTGTTAAGGATATTTTTACATCCATTATTGTTTTTTGTTTTGATTTACTCACTTCGAACAGTTGTTGGGCTGCACGCCTCTGATGAAGTTGAGCGCCTCGTATACGTTGAGGCGCTCGGTGTGCATGGCGGCCGGGCCGCTCGTCGCGTTCACGTACTCGTAGTGCCGGTCCATGTAGATGGCGCGCAGGAACGGATGCGCGCGCTCCCACTTCACGGGGAGGCGCTGGATCCCTGCGCACAATGGTTCGTTACACACAGCCAACTGCTTATTGTATACACATGAGCAAAAATACATCGGTCGACGGAGGTCATCGACGAACAAACAGTTACCACGTATTTGGTACTAGCTGCGGCCCGCTGTTTCACTCACGTGGTGATAGAATATACAATATATCTTTATGAATTGTAGACTATGTCTTATTCCGATATGTAAACTATATTATTGTAAAGTTTCATTAAAATCCATTCAGTAGTTTCTGCGTGAAAGAGTAACAAACATCCATACATCCACACCAACTTTCGCGTTTATAATATTACTAGCTTTTGCCCACGGCTTTGCTCGCGTTAAATTCGGGGTAACACCCTTTCCTGATTTGCAGGTACCTGCTACCTGTAGTTTTTTGCCTTTGCACCTTATTTATTGTAATAGCAATGCCAAGTTTTCCCTTTTCTTTCTCCCTCATTTCTCACTTTAAAAAAATATATAGCCTATGTCCGTCTCAAGGTTTAGCCATTTAGGCGTGAAGACGTAACAAACAAACTCACTTCCGCTTTTATAATATTACTAGCTTTTGCCCGCGGCTTCGCTCGCGTTAAATTCGGGGTAACACAATTCCCCTTGCGCCTTATTGATTTGTAATAGCAACGCTAAGTTTTCCCTTTTCTTCCCTGTTTCTCCCTCACATCCCACTTTTTTTTCAATAAAGTTAGCCTATGTCCGTCTCCTGGTTCCCAACTATCTCTGTACCAAAATTCATCAAAATCGGTTTAGCCATTAAAGCGCGAAGAGGTAACAAACAAACAAACAAACTCACTTTCGCTTTTATAATATTAGTAAGGATTAAAATTAAAATAGTAGGAAGTAGGATATCATTCCGAATATAAACCTCGATATCTTTTTACCACAGTCATTACGTGGAGAGCTATGCCCATTTCTATTTTATTCATAATTTGACATCACTTTTGTGTGACTGCTAAGCATGAGGTCTTGGGTTCGATTCCCATTCATATAGTTTATTTTTGCAATATTTTTTTTTATTTCTTATATAGATACTTTATTACCACTCCTTTGTGAATGAGTGGACATTGTTGGCCTTACAGATTCTTAGACGCCTGCTTATCTTATTTTACGTTTTGTAAAGTAAGCAATGACTTATTGTCGGGCTTAAGCTGTTTTCTCATACTTAAGTAATAACGCTGTACCAACAACATTGTAAAACCAAATGATTTTAAAAGTGTAACCATGGAGTTTCTTGCCGGTTCTCCTCAACGACGACCAACCCGAACCGTGGACCTTTTCTCGACATTTTTATTAGTGCCCCTGTAGGTATGTGAAATAAAAAGAAGAGAGATTGATTTGAGATCTTTGCCTGATCAGGAATCAAATCAAAATATTTTTATTGATTTATTCTATCAGTAGGCTCCACCTGTGTCTGGTTTCGTGCCCGATTTATGGCAATGTGGTCGCCCCTTATTACATAGTAACTAGTGAAATGTAGGTGTACTATTAAGTACACATGTGCCCTACGGGGATTAAAAGCAAGATGTCATGTTATACTAGATAGATGACTTTTTCCTGCGTCATTACCAGTAGAAGAGCGACAGAGAGCGAGAGAGAGAGCAAGAAAGAGAGAGAGAGTGTGTGTGTGTGTGGGTCATCCCGCGATCATAGCGCTTGCAACAGCTTCCAAATATCGGGTGTTCATAATAAATGGAAATCACAGAAAATATACCGTAAGTGAGAATTACAATAATGTAGTGTAAATTATCAACAGTGCTACTCACATCCAATCTTCTTGCAGTCAAAGTTGTTGTAGTACTGATCGGAGGTGGCGCGCTCGATGATCTCGCCGAGGTAGGGGCGGCGCACCAGGCTGGGCAGGCGGTAGCCCGGCGCGCAGCGGCACTGGTACCCGCCGCGACGGAAGCCCCAGCCGTGAAGCGGCTCGCACTGACACAATTAAAAATAAACTTTAAGACCATGTCCGCACTTATTCTTTTCCAACGTCACGTAAAATCCATCTTAATATCGACAAGACAGCTTGCAGGACGAAAGGAGATTTAAAAAAAGAAAAGTTATAAGTATTTTAATACTTAATAGCGTTGATTTTTTTTTCTATTGTTACTTTTTATAAGCTAATAACTAATAACGTAATGAAGAGAGATGAAGGACATGTGACTAAAAGAGTGATGGATCTGAATGTTGATGGACGGAGAGCGAGAGGAAGGCCAAAGAAAAGATGGATGGATTGTGTAAGGAATGATATGAAGGAGAAAGGAGTAAATGATGCCGTGACGTCTGATAGGGAGAATGGAAGAAGAAAACGTGTTGCGCCGACCCCAAATAGAATGGGACAAGGGCAGGATAATGATGTTACTTTTTATAAGCTGTGCAATAGTAGATAATAAATATTGGAATCCAGACAGAAAGGTGATGTTAGTGTGAAACTCACCTCAGTGGTTTCCTTGCACCGCGCCGTTGAAGCAAATCTATTCGGTCGATCGTTTCCTAAACTCGGCGGACACTGGTTTATGTCTATCCTGTCATAGTCTAGTTCCATTACAACAGCTGCCGTGTACCTAAATGACAAAAACGAACATTCAAAACCCATAACATAGGTATACATGCATTTAAAAGTTGTATCAGAAAATTGCTTTGCATTTTGATTCGTTAGCTAGACACTAGCTATTCTCATTTATATCTCCAATAAGAGATAAGGTGGCAAGTACTTACGTAGGATATTCGATATGTCTAAACTGTGTGTGACGAGGATAGATATCAGCTACAGGCGACACAGCGGCCACCAACCACTTGTTGAGTCTGCCACAGTCGAAATACGGACGCGTCCAGTTCACTGGGCCAGGATTCTGTAATGGAATTAAAATTTATTTGTGTAACTACCAGAATAAAGACTATCCCATCTGTCTGTTATTTTATCGATATAATACGAATCGACGAATAGAAAAAGGCCCGGATTGTGTTCTCAAAAAAGGTGACTCGAGCAACATTAAAAACTACAGGCCGACTTCTATACTATCATGTTTCCCGAAACTCTTTGATTGTCTCGATTGTCCCATTCTAACCAGTTACTTAGATGCTAAGCTTTCTGACAGCTAACACGGATTTCGACTTGGACGATCTACCGAAACTAATTTAGTTAGATATTGGGTGATATTTCTGAAGCGCTTGATAGCAAACACGAAGTCGATGCAATATACAAAGACTTTAGCAGCGCGTTCGACAAGGTGAACCATTTACTAATGATAGCGAAACTCGAACTCAGTGGTGTACACGGATCGCAGTTGAGGTGGTTTGTGTCCTATCTTATATATCGCTCTCAGTTCGTTGCGGTCAACGACTATAAATTTCTTACGAATTTCACGTACGCTCCGGAGTTCCACAAGGCTCTCATCTTGGCCCAGTTCTGTTTTTGATATTTGTAGACGATATCGCAAGTCATATTAAACATTGCAATGCTTTGCTGTTCGCCGATGATCCAAAAGTTTATAGAAAGATAACGGGAGCTACTGAGAGTAGGTTTGTTCATAACGACAAAATAAATATTGAAAACTGGTGCATAGCAAACAATATGCCTAAACACCCAAAAATGCTTCTTCATTCGATTTCAAGATAAGCCAAATACGAGACCTTTAAACCACACATCAGCGACGTTGTCAAGAAATCAGCACAGAAGCTGGGTTTCGTTAAACGCATTACTCCAAGACTTTCAATTTCCAAAGACCAGAATAGTCTGGTTCAACACTCTTGTCCAAAGTCGGTTAGGAAAGGAATCCGTTCTACGCTGTTCATTCGCAGAGTTGAGAGAATTCAACAAATTTTACAAAACATCTAGCCTTCATATCTTAATAAATAAGCCATCGCTGTCTGTAGAGCAACGCCTACACTTTTTTAATATGAAGACATTTCGTGACCGTCGCCATTCTCGTTAATGGAATCGTAAAATCCAGAACCTCCCAGATATCCATCACCAGACTGTCTCTTAATGCATATTTTAAAATCATACTTCATATTATTTCATTATTAAGTAATTCCATATTCATATAATATCATTTTTAGTTATTTTTAATTTTCATACAATTTCATTTAACTTTTATGTTAATTTTATATTGTGGTGTTTTATTTGTAAACTGTGTTTTTATCACTATGGTGAATGCTGCATATACCTGTAATAGGCATACATACCAGCACTTTTATATTATTGCATAGTTCCTATAAGTTTTAGTATGTATTGCTGTTGGTGCACTAAATAAATGAAATAAATCTGTCTGTTACAAGTAACAAAGTTACTTTATAAAGAATGTCAATGCCTAAACTATTGTTTTATTTGTTATGTTATGATAATACTTCTCTACTTTGACCCACAACTTCACCTTCATAAAGATCAAAAGTTATCCCACAATACTGCAGTAACGGAGATAAAAGATAGATATGAACAACTACTTTTACATTTATAATACTATGAATATTTAAAAGGATAATGCTCAAAAGGAAAATATCAATGGAATCAATTAATTAAGAAAATTGTTCAATTAATAGTACCTACAACAAGCCTCATTCAATTGTTTGGGTTTTCCCCTACAATTGTAAATAATAAGCAAGCATTGTGTGACGTATGTGTATAGACATAAAGTCCAAATTATAATGATTATGAATTGTGTGATGCTCTAACTATCTTGTATTACCAGAAGCAATTCTGGTGTTAGATTACGAAATCAGAGACAAATTATATGTATCATTGAAATGCTTGTCTCAGAAAACAATCACTGTCACAACAGGAGAATGTTTGACTTCCTCTTTTTAGTGTTAAATAAATAGGTACAAAATGTGTACAAACCTCATCATTACCAGGTGGTCCGTGGAATGTAAATGTCTCATTAGTGTTATTGGCATATCTGATCTCCACTTGGTACGTTGTCTTGGTATCATGACGCTTAGCCACTCTGTCTGGCAGCCACCTTTTGTACCACTCATTAGTCCTATAGAACTCGGATGTATAATCTTTAGATAGGCTCTCGGGGTCAAAAGCACCCAGATCTTCGACATGGAATGTATTCATTGTGGATATCTTTTGCAAGTGGACAGGATCATTGAAATCATCAGCTCTGAACGCTCTCGGTGCAAATCGTGGCATAGTTTTATTGAAGAATCCTCTGTACGACGAAGTATACGACATGTTCGGAGAGAAATATAAGGAACTTGCGTTTATGTACGGATTCGCTGAAACATCAGCCACCGACGATAGGAAGTAATACATCATACCAGGGTCGTAAGTGTCGTTGATGGCCGGCCTTATGAACCGTGATTGCAGAATGTAACTCCAGAAAAATGCTCGGTTCATAGCCATGTTGTGTAAATGCAACATCGCGGTACGATTTGGAAACACTGGATTTATGTTGATTTCTTTCACATCGGGATAGTGTGAAACCGAGTCGTCTGGTAAATACAAGTCATCCAAATGTGTTATGAAACAGTTGTCCGCGGATACTTTGTCAAGTTTCCCTCGAACTTCGTCAAAAGCATCGCGAATTTGCCATTCATACTGGCCGGCCACACCCCACAATAAAACACAAAGGGATATCGCAAGTAAACTCCAGTTTACTCTCTCCATTGTTAGCTTTTACACTTATTTCATAAATAAACTAAATATTCTTACAAGTTTAATACATGTCAACGTGTATTATGTCTTATTAAAATTTAACAACTGCCGCAAATCCGCCACTGCCACAGCAAAATTGCTAATGTTTTGAAATTGAAAATGCTAGTGAACAACAATATTACCAGTGTAAAAGTAACATTTCCCATATAAACCAACTTTTATTCAAACATCTTACTTTTACGATAATATCTGCTCACCGATCTTTCTAATAATAATTGGGGTGAAGATTCCGTATAAAAATGTTTATTTAAAAAATAATATATGAAAAAGATTATAAATTTGAACGACGAAATAACTTTTTCCTCAAAACCATCAAATTAATTCCCTTTCCCATCAAGTTTATTTCGATCTCATTTAAAAGCACGCTGTCTAAAATCTTTTTCAATAACTAAAACGTGTCATTATTCTCTCGGCCATAATATTTCAAAATCTCATCAAAAGTAGTTTCGTTAACAAAATTGCCGACATACAGGGTAAGTTCTATTAAACTGGCAACACTTTGTCAAGCGACTCAAAGACAATCCGTTACTTTTTGGATTTGAATTTGATTTAGAAATTATAAGTAATGTCTGCCAACTATTTAAATCAAAAGATAAGCAAATATTCAATACTAATTAAACTTAAACTTTTAAATCAATAATCTACAGTGTGCCTTTGAGGAGATTATTGATACATAAAAAATATGGTCCCTGTGCGGACCCACAACTTACACCCATGCAAGACTAGAACCGAAAAAAAAAACTGTCAAAAAATATTTGTTTCTGGATAACCTAGATTAGAGTTTTGCTGTCGAATTCGTCAAAACAAATTATAATTGTATTAAAACATAAAATTTATCAAATAAACTGATAACATGGCTGGAACTTTGTTCCGTAAGTTTGTTTGAAATGTTGGCTCATGTTTGCAATACCACTTTTATTTATGAAAAGTAAATAATTGGTAATTTTTTTTCAGGTTCCATGTTCACAAATACCTTAACATTTTATAAAAGTAACACCACAAACTTGGTGAGTCTCTTAGTATAATGATACAATATTGTTAAAGGAATTTCAGCAGAATCATACAGCATACTATAGAACAATCATACATAACCTACATGATGATGATAAGCTGCTTATACTTGTCCCACTACTAGGTGAAGGCCTCTGTTCATACAGAGTAAATTCGGGCTTTGATCACCATGGTTGACCAAGTTTCTTTCGCTGTTGTCTATACATATAATACCTATGTATTTTGTGTTTATCTGTCTCCCATCCAAAAAAAACATGGAAAGTAAATATAAATTGAAAAAATCACATTGGAACTTGCCTAGGCTTGATGCCTCAAGTCAATTCTTAAGCCCTTAAACTCACGGCCCTCATGGATAAACCTGCAGGCTAAAGCACTAAAATTCACATGGTTGTATTGGAAAAATTTAGCATTATGCTTTTGAAGTAAGAGTTTGTGTCATAGAATACATATTAAGCAAGCCATCTAACACGCAAATGAAATTACTTATTGTCCTAATGAATATTGACAGATCGGAAGCAAAAAGTGTCAAAAAGAAACAAACTATTAAACTATGGGACCATCACATTATAGAGTAGTGTTTATATTTGTACTTGTCTAGTTTTATATATTTAAAATCTAAACCAGAAATATTGTCTCTGGCAAAAAAAAGAAGTTTTAATAACAATGTTTTAAAAAAAAATTGTTCTTTAATTTTGCTATAACCAATGTGAGCAACCGGAGCACTTATCATAGAGAGCAGCCGTATTTCCCACGGGTGTAAGCAGAAACTAGGAAACATGCTATGAACTAACATACTTGTTGTTAAAGAAAGGCATATTACAGTCAAAACTTACTTATATTTATATTGTTATCTCATTCACAGAGGTGTCTGCACACTGCAACTGTGTCCTATGCAGCTCGTAAGGGTACCAGAGCTAAGGCCCGAGCCAAGAAGGTCAAGATTGAGGTAACCAAAGTAGGCTTCATCCCACACAACCAGAGGGGGAAAGATAAGTATGTAATACAAAAATCTTATAAAAATATTGCATGCTCAGTTTAATTAGTAGACATTTAGAGGGAGCAGAGCAGGGTCTGAAGTCCCTCATCTCTTATAACCAAAGGGAGGAAGGTCCTAGAAGACGGGGTTTTGTCTGGTGGGATGACTTAGTAACTAGCAGTCCACCGCTTCACCTGTGTGGACTTCGAAATTTATGCCAAGGGAACATAACTGGGATTAGAAGTATTCTATATGTTAGTCCAGGTTATAAACTATCAGTGTGGCAAATTTCATCCAAAAAAAAACTGTTTGGTAGTTTTTACATGAAAGAGTAACAAACATAATTATGGCGAGTTTCAAATTTATAATTCGTTTTTATTTTTTATAACTTTTCCCCACACTAGGAATTTCTCCTGTATCGTGGGTGCGTTTATGAACATTTAAACTCACATACACAAACAGTCAGACCCGGAACAACTACCTGTAGGTCATACAAATATTTGATGCGAGTGAGGATCGAACCCGTGACACGCAGTGCAGCAGTCGATCGCTCAACCATTGCGCTAACCGTGTCGGCATAATATTATTATAGTAGGATAATGGGTTTATCTTAAATCTTTCTTTATATTCTACTTGTTAATTCCAGGAGTATAAAGTCGAATGTCAGTAAACATTCAGATGACATCTACAAGCCGACTCCCAAAGATGATGTGTACCCACTAAAGTACTACCGTTGGATTGTGTACACCCCGGAAGATGCAGTCAGAGCACATCAACAAACACACCACCCTACCATGTACAATGTACCTGATGCAATAGTATCTGCACAGATTGAGTTTAACATGACTGCTGCAAAAAAGGTTTGTATATATTTATGAAACAATGCAAGCCTTGTACATTGGATTGTCTCATTTTTGAAAAAGGATATATTCTATTTTACATCACACTACGATCTGTAGGAGCCGAGCGGTGTGTGTAACCGTGAGGCACATCTAGTTAGTAGTGAAATAAAAGACTTGTGGAACAAAACTAAAAGTTCTTCAGACATTCAGTGTCATTTCCGTTACTTATTTTCATATCTTTATTTGCATTCCATAATGTGTGAAGATCTTACAATGGGCTTAAAGCTAAGTTACAATTACGGACCCTGTAGGGCACAGCAAAGAGTATAAAGTAATTGTGAAATTAAATTAATACATAAACCAAATAGTTCTTAATATAAACTAACCAAATTATAACATTAATTTTATTGAGACCAGAAGAGAGCCTGGCCCATCTTCTGGAGTGCACTGATGCAAAAGTTAACAAAATAAATTTGAAGGATCCATCAGGGGCCAACCAAAATTTATGTGACATGATCTTTCTTTGACCTCTGGCTACCTTTCGCTTTGTCAAGGAAGTAAGGGGAGGGGAGGTTTGCCGCTCCGTCATTGTCAAAGCTGGTCAGTGTGACATTATATAATTAGCAATTTTGCATCTGAAATCCCGTAACCCGTGTCCAAGCTCAAATTCACATCAAAAAGCTCTTTAACTGTTTAACTTATTGTGTAATTTAAGGAAAAGGTTATATCTAAAAGTACCACCCTATTACTAATTCAGCGCCATTTGTTTGTCAGTTTCATGTGACATATTAGAGTAATATCTTGTTTTAACTAGACTGTGCGCTTTTACAACAGAATCGCTTCATAGAAAGTTTCACTCGGCTCTCCCTGCTGCCCAATATTTTCCCTCGTGATGAGGAACGCACGATCCTCGCGTTCTGTAAGGGCCCGGAGCTGATCAAGGAGGCAATGGATGCAGGAGCTTCGATTGCTGGTGGCACCGACCTTGTAAAGAAAATACAGGTGAGTTTTACTGTTCAATATCCTTACTAATATTATAAAAGCAAAAGTGAGCTTGTTTGATTGTTTGTTACGTCTTCACGCCTTAGTGGCTAAACCGATTTTGATGAATTTTGGTACAGAGATAGTTGGGACCCTGGAAACGTACATAGGCTATTTTTCAAAAAAAATATTGAGATATGAGGGAGAAAAGGGAAAACTTAGCATTGCTATTACAATAAATTAGGCGCAAGGGCAAAAACTACAGGTAGCAGGTACCTGTAAATCAGGAAAGGGGAACTGTGATACTCAGAATTTAACGGGAGCGAAGCCGCGGGCAAAAGCTAGTGGCATAAGTAACATTTACGAATTTTCCGGCCTTGCTCGATGGTTAGTGGTAGATCAATTTAGCAAATTCCTTGAGTCTGCTGACTCCCCCAAAATAAAGAAAATGCAGGCTAGCAGCAGTTAATTATAAAGTGAGTATTTTCGAAGTACAACATTGAAATCGTCATCTGCAATCTCCTGAGATCGTTTTTAACAAAACCAAATTATTATGTTTCACGTAGGTTGTGAAAAGGGGCGCGGTTCGGGTGTATGCTATGGAGAAGTACCGGCAAAAAACGACATGGTCACTCGTTTAAAAACGCACGTAAAATGGCGTTAAAAATTATGATGGTGGTTGGTGAGGTTATAGACAAAAGTGGGATTACTCTTTTTTAATTGAATCCATTCACACCTGCTCAGCTTATCTTTATCTGATTTCACAGGAAGGCCAAATCAAGCTCAGCGATTACGACTACGTGCTAGCACATCCCAATGTCCTCACAGACTTGGTGCCAATCCGAGGATTGATGAAGAGGAGGTTCCCTAACCTGCGCGCGGGCACCTTAGACCCCAACCTTAAAGACCTAGTGAGGAAGTTCTCCGGCGGGGTCCAGTATAGAGTCGTGAAGGATGACGTTCAAGAGAACTTTGGATCTGTCGAAGTACCAATTGGAAGGGTGGGTATTAGTTTATTTTCTAAGGTACAATTTCGAAAGCAAGGACATCTGCAAACCGTAATGGCCTAGCCAAGCATTATGACAGATGGCAATCTCTCTTCTTCATCTACAGAAGCATTTTCATAGTCACTTATAACCGAAATGTGACCGAAATCTAGCAGCTTCTGATTCTCGCGCCAATAAATGACGGTTCTGAGTGTCAGAAAAGTATAGGAGCAGGAAAAGTGCGAAACCGTGCTGCTAGATGAGGTTCAAACCTTAGAGCGGGACTGTCGGGACTCGACCTAATATGAACCTAGCCTTACACATCTGCCCAACTCCTACGGCATAAGTGGTGTTTATGACGCCTGTAATCATTTGCGAGACAAACCGCGGTAGCAAAATGGGCCGGTTACAGCAACTTACGAAGTTTAACCTCGCATTCGATAGATGGCGTTGTGCCTTCAAACGCCACAGGCTGAATCGCGCTATGGTTTCGTTACACGAGCAGACTTATTATTCAAAACAATCCTGTTTTAATTACGTTATTCGTTACACACAACTATTATGCAGACTGTTCAGACGCACTAGTTTGTTCGACCAGCCTTAGATATCTGCTTCTAATATAAATTTTTGAGAAATCAGTCTTAAAAAAAAATGTAAAAGACTGATTTTATTATCTTTTATCATTTGAGTATTAAAAAGTTCATCCTTGTTGGGATATTACACCCATGATATATTGTTAGTTGTTAACAACCATAGATCGTGGTGGTTGGTATTATTTGTTTATGGTGTCCCATTCTTTTACAATATGCTATATATATCAAATAGGCTATAGACAATATTTTCTTTGTGTGTGGTCACACACAAAGAAAATATTGTCTATAGCCTATACAAATCTTTGCTCCGTGCTTAAACTGGACCTGTGACATCTAGTGTAGTACCAAACATGCCATCAAAATGACCACAACTAGCTTTGGCCGCCGTTTGGCTCGCGTTTTAATCCGAAATTATCCCACGGGAATGACCCGGATATAGCATAAGACACGCAAGGATAATGTAGCTTCCCAGTAGTGAAAGTATTTTCGTGATCACATCACTAAATCCGGAGATTACCGTCTACATACAAACTCTATTATAATATGAGTATGAGTATAGATGTAATCTATTCAAAATTTCTTTCTTTCAGCTGAATATGGAACCAAAGCTTGTAGCAGAAAACCTACAAGCTTTGCTTCAGGATCTGCAGTCTGCGCGCCCGAAACGAGATGGTCTTTTCATTACAAGGTAAATTATCATGATAATGAATATTTATTGTATTCTATTTTTAAAGCTCTTAATCCGATGGTTATATCACCATTGCTATCGAACGGTGGGCCTAGGTGCTATATACAAATTAATTACTTGACTTTTATTATGTCGGAAATGCTAAAATTTAACCTTAGTTAAAATAGAAACAAGTTAAAAAGCCTATGATCCTAAATATTATGTATGTCCTAAAATACTAATATTTCACTTAGTTAAAATAGAAAGTAATTTTGTTGCCACTTGTTGAATGGCCTTACAAAATTGGGATCAGATTAGGGCATGCAATTACCGTAAAAAAAAAATACCGGTAAAAAATCGGTAATAGAAATATTTTTACCGGTAAACCGGTAAAACCGGTAATTTTTGTATTTTTCAATGTGTATAATAACAATTTGATTGGGTAGTCTTAAAGCAAAAAATAAATATATAACAAGGTATATGGTGGTAAACATGTTTATAACGGGTGATTTTTAAGAGGTATAGGATTTGATTTTCAAAAAAATCAAAAAAATTTGAAAGTTTTGATGAAATCTTTATTGGAATCGATAGAACGATCAATATAATTTAATGTTTGAAGATGATTTCATGCAAATGCTGGCCGCGGCTCCGGTTTAGATGGCCCATTCGCAAGGCCCAATTTCGGCACACTCTCTCCAACATATCAGCCGGTATATCACGAATAAATGCTTCAATATTGGCTCCCAGTGCGTCAATCGTTGCTGGTTTATCCCTGTACCCATGAGCACTGGGAAACTTTCAATCAGCTACAACGTTTTCTTTATAATAGTACTAGCTGTGCCTACTACATGCGTTGCAATACAATTTCCTACCTTTCTAATTACCCAACCTACCCTACCCTACCTACCTACCCTACCTACCAAATAGAACGTGCGTCGTCAAAGGTTGTATCAAAATCACCTCTTGGTTTTTCTTTTTTTCCGTATATTTCAATACTGTTCCTACTATTCGGCCCGGAGACAAATTAAAAAAATCAAGAATCATGAAAATCGGTCCAGCCGTTCTCGACTTCTAGGTGATCGAACAAACCCGACTTTGTTTTATTTATTAAGATAATATAAACGACAATCACAATGTGATTGATCACAAAAACTCAAATTAACTTTCAACTTACATTCTCGATTTATTTAAACAAATCGTATAACATCAAAATGAAGTAATGAACTTTAAATTCAACTTAAGTATTAAAAACCGGTAAATTACCGGTTACATATATTTTTTACCGGTAATTTAATAACCGCGAAAATGGGCGGTTTACCGGTAAAAATGAAAACCGGGAAACCGGTATTGCATGCCCTAGATCAGATTGCTTTACTTCAAATACGTTTTTACAGGTGCTTGATCGTCAGCCCGCCATCAAAAGAAAAGCTTAAAATTGACCCATTTATTTATGTGGATAAAACTTTATCTAAGGAAGTCCAAGAAGATAGTGATGATGAAGGTGAAGCCGTCGCCGCTACTGCGTAGTAATTTTAAGAAATTTTGTAGTATACTAGTGTAAAGTACAATAAAATAAATATTGAATAAATTATAGTTTTGTTTTATTTCAATAATTGCGAACGCTTTGTTATTACAATTCCCTGTGAACGCATTTTATATGTTGGCAGGTAATGTCACGTTTGTTCTGTCAACTACACAAAAGTGCGTTCTGAAACTAAGAAATTACAATGGTGAATATTCAAAATTTAATAAATTTGTATCAGTATAATTGAACGAAATTGGATTTGTATCGGGCTGATAGCTCCCCCGTATTACATACGGGACTTAAACATAACTGGTTAATATGGGTATACTGTTAAAAATGTAAATACAGCTCTGCTTACCCCTTCGGCTATTACAAGGCGTAATTTATATTGTCGTATCAATAAACGTATTCTTAAATAACGATTTATGCCAAACACATTGTACATAATTTAGAAACTATGCATTAAAAAATGATGAAATTTTCGAAACAGATTTATTTTTAAGTTCTTATGTTTCGAACGCACCTAAGAGGGGCGTAAAACAATCCGCCATTTTGTCCCTATGACAATTTAGGATTTTAATAGTTTGAAACCAGAATAAATCTAATTAATCTTTACTTAAAAGTGATATTTCGGAAACTGTGCAGTGTTTATAAAAACTGTGATATTTGTGTCTCTAGTTATTTTTGTTTACGTTTCATCTTGACGTTTTGTAGTTGACCGATTTTGACGTCGAAGAGAGCTCTAGATAAATCAAAATGGGCACAAGAGAGGACGAATACGATTATTTGTTTAAAGGTAACGTTGTTTCTATTCTGGAGTGGATATCTTCTAGTCCTACTGTTGTCCACAACGATATGTTTTTGACTCCCTATGTAGGTAACTTCTCAAAACCATTGTTTCATCTCCGAATGACGTAGGAAAAAAGTGATTGATATGATTTTCCTCTTGCTTTTGTACTAAAGTACCCTTAAGTTTAAGTATGAGATGTGCTGAAATGTTTGTTTGATGCATATTTGCTACGAAACAACTTAGTATCACATCAGCTGATTGAGTCATATCGATCGATTTCACGTAAATTTTCGTTATTAGTGAGTCACCTTCCAGCTCACGTATGATCTAATCATTAACTGTTACGTTTCTAACATAAAATTGTGAATACTAACAGATATTTTGTGCTAACTTGCGTTTGGTAATGTTTCCTATTGTTCTTTGTTCCAGTTGTTCTAATAGGTGATTCTGGGGTCGGTAAAAGCAGTCTCCTATCACGTTTCACTAGAAATGAATTTAACTTAGAGTCTAAATCCACAATTGGCGTGGAATTCGCAACAAGAAGTATAGAGGTAAATACATTTTTTGTTTTGTATCATAGTTTATGTTAATTGCATGTTAATAACTTGATCCCATTGTTGTCAGAGAAAACTCTTCATTTCTTTTGTTTACTAGTTGAGTTTTCAGTCTTCTCTATAAATTAGAAAACATTAATTTATTTTGTATTAAAAAGTAGTATTTAAACATGTACCTATTTATGATATTTATAGCCGGTTACCAGTAATTTTCCTGAAGTAAGACAAAGGATTTGTTCATTTAACTATTCAAATTATCTGTGGCTCACTCCTACTGATTAGAAGACTATTAACTTTCATTATTTTTTACCATTAATATAAATACATTATTACGTCATTAAAACAAGTAAGTAAACATACCATTAAAAATACAAAACTAAGGAGTGTGTATTGATGACTATTCATTTTATTTATAGGCCCTTACAAATTTATATTTTAAATTACTTTAATACTTTTAACTTTGTTAGAACTGAAAAGTTTTAACTTTGAGGAGCTCGTGGCTAAATAATAGCAGCCGCTCGGGTCGATCTTAAGGTTAAGCCGCGCTTGCCTAGGTTGGTCTGTGGATGGGTGACCACCCGTTACATACCGAGTTTCCTCCGTGCCTCGGAAAGCACGTTAAGCCGTTGGTCCCGGTTGTCATTTGTAGATCTTTGACAGTCGTTACAGGTAGTCAGTGTTCCGAAAGTCTGACAACCAGTCTTACCAAGGGGTATCGTATTACCCAGTATTAACTGGGTTGTGGAGGTCAGATAGGCAGTCGCTCCATGTAAAATACTGATATTCAGCTGCATCCGGTTAGACTGGAAGCTGACCCCAACATAGTTGGGAAAAGGCTAGGCAGATGATGACTTTTAACTTTGTTAGGTATTAAATGAAAACAAAGCAAACACTTAAATTGTAGGTATAACTATTTTAATGCCTCTATAAATGAAGATAGCTTGCGGCTACCTTCATCTTCTACCTGATTTAAGAAAGGAAGAAATATCAAACTAAACATAATGGACTTTTTGGATTTGAAATCATCATATATTCTCTTCTATCCATGTTCTTTCTTTTGCCCTTTGTGTTCTCTTTAAATAAAACTATTTTCAAATGTTATTACTCCCACAACAACAACAGCTGCTGCATCATACATAGTAGTCCTCTTAATCTAACAATAAATGCATCAGCTGATCTGGTCTTCTATGAGAAGTGTGGCTACAAGAGTTTTTGCACAAAAAAAAAATGTTCACAAGTATATCTATAATGTCTATGATAACCTGTGGCAGTGGTGTAGCTGCTTGCCTGTGGTATAATTCCTTTAATATTGGCAACCCTGAGATTGCCTACAACCTGCCCACGCTTGGTAAAAGTATGATTTCAATTATTAAATTCATTTTGTTGGGTTAAGTTATACTATTGCTAATTCTCTGCATTAAAATTTCTGATTACATAAATCTGTCAAAAAAAAACATGGAAAAAAGGATAATACCAGAAAGAGAAAGCCACAAATATTTTTGTCATGTTTATTTTTATTAAAATAAACTTGTGTGTCACTACTTAGTTCCTATGTCAGAAAAATAAAGGACTAACCAACTAATCATGAGGAAACTTCTTTTTTTTATAATGAATATAAGCCTGATATTTTCAATTGATCCTTGATCAAGCCAGGTCATTGACAATCAAGTATTTTCTGTATTAGATGAGGCCTTTGTCTGGCAGTTCAACAGCAAGCTCATATTGTTGATTACTTGTGACCTATATCTGTCTGCTACTAAAAATGATGAGTCTCCTTTGTTATCAATACCAATGAGATCAATGCTTCACTGTACTAAATGACAATGGTGTGTAAGTACAAGGACAATGAATAAAATACATTTTTTTTTTAAATTCTGTTTATTTTTCTCTACAAAGTATTTGCACACAGCATGGTGAATAGATTCATCCTGTTATTTAAACTTTTTCAAATATCCTACATGACCAGTCTGTATTATCCACACAGTATAAAATAGCATTATAAAAAAGTAATGGTTCTATTGTAGAAAATTTAATTTGTAAAATGTTTATGACCTGTCTACATCATACTCTTGTTTACAAAGAAATAGTATGTTGATGGTCATTCCCCTCCTCGCGACGTGTTCCTCATTATGACTGAGGGTTTTTCATTTGTGTTTCATTATTACGATGTTTCGCTATCTGTGCCTTTGGCATTGTTAAATGGGTGTATTGTAACCATACACGTGCATCAAGCTGTGATATAAATTTAAAAAGCGTTATTTAAAAAAAAATCTTTTGCAAAAAAGTCATCATTCTCATTTTGCATTGCTACGTAAATCGTCGTAAAATGAGTTGAGTTTATGAGTGTACATCACTGCATTCACACAGTAAAAAATTGAAGCCATTGTTCACAAGTGAATTTAACAACAAAGATGATATCTTTTACTTTCTAACTCACTGAGTTTGTTTAAGTTTATCATCAGAGAGGCACTGAACGATGCAGTCTCCAACATAAATATTATGTGGTGATAGTGTTATAAAACTAACAGAAAAGATGGCTTTTTATAAAACATTTTAAAGTTTTTTTTATCTCAATACTTCAGTGTCCTGAAAGTGTGACAGCCAGGCATACCAAGGGCTATCGTATTACCCAGTACTAACTGGGTTGTAGAGGTCATATAGGCAGTCGTTCAATGTAAAATACTGATGTGCTGGATCTGGTTAGACTCGAAGCCAACCTCAACAGAGTTAGGAAAAGGCTAGGCAAATGATGATGACTCATCAATCATGTCAACTGTGTGAACGATGATATGACTAGAAAGGACGTGACTGCTGAGATGATGAAGAACCCCAAATAAATTGGGATAACTGCAGGAGAATGATGATTCCACACTTGATCCTTCAAGTGGATCAATGTGCATGAATGATTATAATATCAATATTGCAAAAGAACAGTTTATATTTAAAAACTAGAATTACTTAAAGGAGGCTGGCGGGGATACATGTACAATGGGACCCACTCTGAGGAGCATCGTATAGTATAGAAACTTATACCTAGTTGTAGAACTATATAAAACTAGAAAAAAAGCAAATGGGCAGTGAGTCGTAGGTGATGGGAGAAGAAAGAAATTCAAGGTAACAGATTATAACCTAAAACGAATCCAAGATTGCGTATTTAACAATACAATATTATCTATTGTTTGAATGACCTCAAGGACATTTGTTCTTTCCCTGAATTCAGCAGCAAAATGGTTCAATAAAGCATCAGCAATTCACACAATGCATTTTAACGGGTACCTAGTTAAATCCAAACCACTTGCAAATC
The DNA here is from genome assembly GCA_905475445.1 of Ochropleura plecta. Taxonomy (NCBI): domain Eukaryota; kingdom Metazoa; phylum Arthropoda; class Insecta; order Lepidoptera; family Noctuidae; genus Ochropleura; species Ochropleura plecta. Next base: position 20,206,746 of record FR997733.1, read on the forward strand.
GAAATCCAAAGGTAAAAGCGTTTGTCTGTAATATATACTATATCGTATGTACAATAATCAGTCCAAACGTAAAGCCAAGTCGTCAATAATCCATAAAATCACACAGAAAATAACAGAAATTCCACGTAAGCCGTTGAAAACAAACAATGGAATAAAATAATACGAAATAGGGATGCAAACGATACATCGATATTTAAAAACATGGTTCATAAACATCGATGTTTTAACATCGATATTGATAATGTTAACATCAACGAACGAACGATATTTTTTCAACGCCATCTATCTATTGATAAAAAAACATTGGCTACGGCTATTAATTATTATAGATAACTAGGCTGTGTGGTCTACAGTTCTTTGCCACAAAAAATCTCATTTGTCCTTGCGTTTGTGTTGTCTATGACAGCGCTAACATAAACACGGTTAGCAGCATAGCAGTTATAATCAAAAATTAAGATTCAATTCGAAGAAAAACACTTCATCCTATTTTGCGTATCTGCGTAAGTAGTGATTGTGGAGTGATTTAGAATTTGTTTGTTAAACTGTTCATTATTTAAATTCGAGGTGGAAAACACTTGTAAATATGAATTTTAACCCCATCATTCCTTCTACATTCATACATATTTCTACAGAATGTGTTCAACTTTCTTACCTTTTTCACACCAATTAATCGTTTACAAAGACACCTATCTTTTTTATAGCTTTTAGATTGCTTGCACAACAAACAAAACTTACATGTATTGACAAAAAAACGACTTATACAATCCTAAAAACATCGATGTATCGTTCATAAACACCAACACAAAAATATCGTTTTTTTTTTATGAGCGATGTTGTTTCCCTAATACGAAATAGTTTTGACACTAACAGTCAGTTCATATTGACAGCATAACGTTTCATTCTACGTTATCATAAATAATCGATTTTATTTTAACATTTTTGTAAAAAAAAATGTGAACGCATGTTTAATATTAACGTTTGTATATTTTTTTTTATATTTTACAAGTTTCATTTATTAAAAAAAAATTACAACCGTAAACATCCACTAGTGTGAAAACATAAATCATATTAAGAGCAGGTTGGAATGTAATTCGAAACACGGTGCGTTCAATAACTGCATGATGACTTATTTTTAAGAAAATAAAAATCTTTTCTAACTTTTAATATCCATGATCTAGTCATTCAATATTTTTTAGATAATCTTTCTATAAACTCTTAATTATAATAAACATTAACTCGCAAGTGAACGATACTTCGTTAATTTATAAATAATGTGGGTCCAATTTCGCCGGCCTCCTTTCAATGCACGTATCAAAGCCATCGTAGTATTTTTATGTTGCCTCAAATATAAATATAAAAGCTCACTTGCACCAATTGAAATTGTAGCGCGTTCTATTTGTAGCTGTTGGTACCTACTAGGCATGAAGCATTTCGTTGCCGACTTTTATCCGCATATTGTATTAGAATGATGTCTAAAGCTTCTTCAGCAATCAATCAATTGAATCTTAATTCACGTTTGAATAAATAGTTCGTACTAGCTGGCGCCCTCGGCTTCATCCGCGTGATATCGAAAAAAAAGTATCCTATGTGTTATTCCAGACTATAATCTACCTCTGTGCCAAATTTCATCAAGATCCGTTCAGCCGTTTTGATCTGAAAGAGTAACAAACATCCATACATCCTCACAAACATTCGCATTTGTAATATTAAGTAGGATTTGTAGGATATAGGTAATACCCTAAATACAAACATGTTGCACCGCTGATCTTTCGTTTCTCAGATCTAGCAATGTGTTATTGGGTGTTTCCATCCAGAATTTCTCAATAGCAGCTCGGAATCAGAACTTGTCTCTGGCTGATGGCAATGGGCTCCACCCCTATTACATGAAAGGGGGGCGAAATATAGGGGTACTTTTTTTGCGGATGGGAAATCATCAAATAATTTCCCCGGAGAAGAAGGGAGGGAAGGAGGAGTGTCAGACTTTTACTGACTAAAACCCACCCATGTTCCTTCTATTACCCTTTACGTTCCGGGGCCGCGGTATCTGTTTCGAAAAACCTGCAACCCCGGCAGGCGGTGACCCTGGCAGGCCCCTCTGCTTTAGGGGTACTTAAGGTACACCTTTGTCTAACCATTCGAGTGAGAGATTAGTTTCAACACATATTGCGAATAAATTGTTATGTTGGTTTTCAGAATTATATTAATTCATCTAATTGTCTAGTTTAATGTTTAACGCAGTATTTTACGTAATTAAGCATTCGGTAACACCATGATGGCAAATGAAAATAAATCAGTCGAATCACTTGTTAATTAATTTGTAATCTTGAACGCCAATTAAATTCAATTGATTGTGTTCGATTTCAATTGTGTTACATTAGATAAGAGACTATTCCGTATGTTTCTAGGCGAGATTTATTTTGTCAAAAGATGGTATTCTTAACCCAAATTAGATTTATTAGATTATCATTAATTGTCTATATCACTGCCTTTTAAACACGGATTCACTCGCGTAGGCTTCAAAATAACCCCGCAGGAACGTAATGACCGGATAAATTGTGGCCTTTGTCTTAAATCACATCATGGTCTACTGGTACGCCAAATTTAATACAAATGTGTTCAGCCGAAAAGGTAAAAAAATATACTCAAAGCTTTAATTTAAAACTCATCCCAGTTATGAGGAATGAGGAAATCTGGGAATGAGGTTTGTTTAATATGTATTTATTATTATTAATATAATAGGTATCTATTATGAAAAGAGAATATTATTGACTCTATTCATTATTACTACATACAAATCTGATTTTGTTTCTCTGATAAAATGATGAAAATAAACATACTAATTACATGTTACAAAATTAAACAAGGAATGGTGTTAAACCAAAGGTCAATAAGCCTTTTAAATGCTGATGTTATTATCACAAGTAATATTTAATTTTCCCTACATGATAATTGTTTAATCCATGGTTACTTAGTTAGTAAAGATAGATGGCTAAATACTGAAATATTATTGCGAAAGTGTCCGTCTGTCTGCTTGTAAAAAGTAGTTACTAATAATAAACATCAGCAACCATAAATAAATAATATCTATCTATAAATTAAAATATTTAAACCTAATCATTGTTATCGGTACATATTTGATAGTATAGTCGGTAGGTATGGCTAGCGATCAATGCATGCGTCGCTCAATCGCGTATCCAAACGTGATGCAGAATTGACGCCAAGACAACGTAACATCAGGGGGTCGAAAATTACCGCTTTAGCAGAATCTTATTACGATAATAATTATGAACTGACGGAACGGTTGGCGCAGTGGCTGAACGTTCGACTGCTGCGCTGCGTGTCGTGGGTTCGATTCCCGCACGTAACAAATATTTGTATGACCTGCAGATAGTTGTTTCGGGTCTGGCTGTTTGTGTATGTGAGTTTAAAATGTTAAATGTTTGTAAACGCACCCACGATACAGGAGAAATTCCTAGTGTGGAGCAGAGTTATTTAAAAACAAAAATACGTTAAACGGTAACAGGCGCATTTCATATTGTGATTTGTCACTTTGTGGTTTTACGAATGGTAATGTAATTCATATAATTAGAATATTATGATACTGCTTAAGCGGCAATTCTGGGACCCCTAAAATGGTCAAAAAAATTACAGTTCAGAATATTGAACTGCATCCATTTTGAGAATTTTAACTTGATTCATATTAGTATCCTATTTTGATTCTGTAGTCATTATAGTAAACCTAAACTTCCTGGTGCTAAACTTCTGCAAGTAGTTAGCCTTCTGGGACAACAAGCGTGATTTTATGTTATGACTAGCTGTGCCCAGCGGTTTCACCCGCTGCTCACTTAGGGGTATGAAAAATAGATGTTGGCCGATTCTCAGACCTACTGAATATGCACACGAAATTTCATATAAATCGGTTCAACCGTTTCAGAGGAGTATGGTAACTAACAATGTGACACGAGAATTGTATATATTAGATTTTACTTGATTGTGCTTATGAAGGTCCAGAAGTTAAAGCCGCGAGACATCACTGTACCTTCCTTACCGTATTATAAAAGCGAAAGTGAGTTTGTTTGTTTGTTACGTCTTCACGCCTAAATGGCTTAACCGATTTTGATGGGTTTTAGTACAGAGATAGTTGGGACCCTGGAGACGGACAAGGGCTAACTTTAAAAAAAAAAGTGAGATATGAGGGAGAAAGAGGGAAGAAAAGGGAATTACAAATCAATAAGGCGCAAAGGTAAAAACTCCAGGTAGCAGGTACCTGCAAATCAGGAAAGGGGAACTGTGTTACCCCGAATTTAACGCGAGCGAAGCCGCGAGCAAAAGCTAGTTACCTATAAAACACTGAAGTTGTACACACCAACAACAACACCATAATAAATACTTTCGTCATAATAGTCTCTACTTTCATTGTTATTCCTACCGAGTCCTACTACCGGTAGCCATATAAACTTCCGTCACCAAACTTTATAGACAAAAATCATTTCCGCCGTCTCTTTTCTAAAAGTTAAAATTAGTAATGAAATTGATTCTTGTCGATAATGCATAATTGGTTTATGTTACGTCACTGTAGCGCCAAAGGTCAAGATTTGTTCGTGTCTTACATGAAACTGTCGGAGGCAGACTGTTTTATGGGTTTAAGGGCCGTGAATTTGCTTGGCATCCAATTAACAGCATACTTTTAACCTGTGTAAGATATTTAAAACCTATAATCAAAAAAAAAAATTCTTTCTCTTGACTAAGATATCTACATAATAAATTGATATCTATAATTCGCTACTACTAATATACCTACCTACGACGAAATTATTATAAAAATAAGTTTTTATTATTTTTTTTATCGGATATTTTTAGCACGGATCCCTAATTATTTTCTTAAAATAAAAACTGCCTTAGTTACTCCTTATTAACATCAGCCAAAAATCCAGTCGAAATCGGTCCAGCCGTTTGATTAACAGACGAAAAAAAAATATTTTGAAATTACAAACAGACACTTTTTTTTTTTTTTTTTTTTTGGGTGGGAAATCAGCCTATGACTTCCCCCGCTCTGGGTGGAGCGGAGGGGCATGTCAGACTTGTACTGACTAAAACCCACCCATGTTCCTTCTATTGCCCTTTACGTTCCGGGGCCGCGGTATCTCTTTCGAACAACCCGCAACCCCGGCAGGCGGAGGCTCTGGCAAGCCCCTCTGCTTTGCTGACTCTCTTTGAGGCGCGCGTGAAACACGAACGCGCCGTCGACACGGCCTGTCGTCAATAGACGGACGGACGGTGAGCTACCCATTGCTCACCGTCCACAGGCCCGCATCTACGGTGGCCGGAAGTCGTCTCGCGGCGCCCGGCGCCCTGGGCGTCTCCCGCGGCGGCTGGGTTGGGCAGATGTTCTCTCCCTCAAACGCCCGGCCACCTCCTTTGCTAGCATTACTGCTTCGCAAAAGGTGGTGACCGCTTCCCATTCCCTCTCGCTCCGGACCATGGCCTGAACCAGGGCCGGACGCGAGAGATCGCCGCCGCCGATCGCCTCCACGAGGGCACGGCGGTGCTCCGCCCAAGCTGGGCAGACCGCCACAGTGTGCTCCACCGTGTCCTCCGGGCGATCGTCACAATGGTGACACCCGGGTGCTTCCTCCCGCCCGATGATGTGCAGGAACCTCCCGAAACTTCCGTGTCCGGTGAGGACCTGCGTCAGGCGGTAGGTGAGGACGCCATGACGCCTCTCCAGCCACTCCTCAAAGAGGGGACTTACCGCCGCTATTGTGGCGTGCCCTGCACGGGGTTGCGACAGTCGCTCTCTCCATGCCACCATGAGATCGCACCGGAGGTCTGCCCGCCGAGACAAACAGACACTTCAATTTTATTTATTTGTGTGTTCTCCATTTTTCAAAGAGTTACCGATTTCTATTTATTTCCCAGTTGAAAGTAAAAAGTTTAGAAACTGATAGTTGCGTTTTCAAATTGCCTTCGTTCGTGCAAGACTAATGCAAATTGGGCTAACTTTAGCTAGACTGCACTCAACAAAAAACCCACGTATAAACTAATAGGGCTTATACATAGGTAATAATGTAGAACCACCCTATTACTGCCTCACTGGTAGGCAAAGAGCTCTCACGTAGAGATGGCACGAGCATTGATCACCACGCTTGCTCAACACGGGCTGGCGATTTCAAACTTCTATCCTTACTAATATTATAAAAGCGAAAGTGAGTTTGTTTGTTACGTCTTCACGGCTTAATGGCTAAACCGATTTTGATGAATTTTGGTACAGACATAGTTGGGACCCTGGAGACGGACATAGGCTAGGAAAAAGTGAGAAAGAGGGAAGAAAATGGGAGAGAAAGATTTATTTTTATCGATCATCACGCTAGTCAAAGTTAGCGTTAGCCCAAAGTAACTATGCCACGCTGACGAAGTCGCGGGCGGAAGCTAGTTAATTATAAGTCCTGGTTTTACTCACGATATTTTTCTTCATCGATGTCAGTGAAGTCCAAGACAACATTTAAATTTAAAAAATATCTATAGCTCAGTGACAGTTTAAATTTACCTAGTATTGTTTGATTAAACCTCTGTGTTGACACAAGCGCATCATCGAGTTACTATTCACTCAGCAGACTAAACAAACAAACTGTAATGTCGTTGACGTCATTACTAAACGTATTTTTTTGTCAACCCTCGCAAGTGCTGTTATTAAAGGACTCTTACATCGAAGGTTCTACTAGGGGTTTCACAAGGTTTCCTTAACCTAGAGACACGGGAGTTACGACCAAAAAAGTGTACCTGACGTCTGAAACGTATTCAGAAAAAAAGCTACATTAAATACTGCGCTCAAAAGTTGTCAGTGCATTCATTGCTATATAGAATATTGGCAGAGACAGTTATTAATACCGTGTTTTTTTTTTGCGGATGAGAAATTACCAAATAACTTACCCGGCTCTGGGCAAAGCGGGGGGGGGGGGGGGAGTGTAAGACTTTTACTGACCATAACCAACTACTACCAAAACCCACCCATTTTCTTTCTTTTGCCCTTCGTGTTCCGGGTCCGTACAAATTGCGTTCTATTTATTATTGAAATTTGCCTTTAGACAGCAAGCAATTTCTTATTAGCGTTATTTGCTACGATAGAAGGTGGCATATAAACAATCATCTTCCTGTCCTACTCACATGTTATTTGGGGTTAGCACAATGTTTTATTTTTCTTCCATTCTCCCCTGTCAATCGTCACACTATCATTTACTCCTTTTTCCTTCATATCATTTCTCACACAATCCATGTGTCATGTCTGCCGCAGAGCCACCATGTTAGAAATCGATAATCTTAAAATGATGCACATAATGTACGTTTTCCGGTATTGCTGTACGTGCATTAGGTAATGATAAAATAGACATTGATTGTGGCCCTGCTGCAGAGCGTACTCTCTGGCAGAGCCTTCATCTTTTCTTTGGTGTTCCTCTGCAACTTCATCCGTCAAGATTTATATTCATCACTCTTTTAATGTTGTATACAACGTCATACTAACGTTAATATATGGCGTCCCTGTAGAAGTACAGACAGTAATGTTATATCGTGACGTCATCATAATAGCAACACACGGATACAACGCTAAACCAGTGACCCCCATACGATGTGCCGTTATGTGGACTCGCTATTGATCGAATTAATCTATGTGAATTTATAAACGTGAGTTTCAAACGAACGTCGAAGAAACAATTTCTAATACAGTGCTTCAAATACGCGAATGCGTAACATGAACGAAATCAGAATAAAAAAAGTTCCCACATGTGATACAGGGTGCGGGTTTGTGAATAATTGAGCAATAATCCATCATACGGGTCTTGTGCTAGGTAGATAACACGTCTTTAAATTATAGGACAGGACTTCGGATTCGTTATCAACTTATCGCACGATAACAGTTACAAAAAACTGCATGTCAAAATGGAATGACAAGACGCAAAATGCAATAAAGTTAAAGCTATGTCAAATAGTAAAAAAGAAATAGTTGGACATATTTTAGTCTCTTCGTCGCTTGTCTTCGAAGGCTTAAGTAAATAATGTTGGGTGCCTGGGTGGGTGAAGGAAATAGGGTCGTTAAGGTGTTCGTCGGCATGGCCGTATGGGGTGACAACCTCCCCTAACATTTCCATTGTCATCGCTACACACCCTACCCTAAGTTTGGAACAAGGAAGAATTCGCAGTTTTATACTTTCTTTATAAAGTCGCAACATATTACTCTGTTTGTCGTGCCAGTTGACTTTAGTCTTGCCATTATTTACTCCGCAAATTATATCAAACGAATCAATAGTGATGTCATTTAGCCAAATTAAAATGGGCACGTTTTGAACATTAAAAATTATAGATAGTCCTCCAAAACGACTGCCCCTCACTCTCCAGCAACATAATTAAAAATTTTAGGTGAGAGGAATACAATATACGCGTAATAGAATTAATAACAAACAAGAAATCTAGTCGTAAAATTAAACAATAGCTAGCCATAACATTTTTAACATCTGTAGATGCGAACCAGTCTTTATTTGTTTATCATCTGTCTAGCCTTTTTTTATGCTAGGGAACACCATTATTTTGCATGGACCGATTGCCTATTTGACCTCTACAACCCCAGTTAGTACTGGTTAAAACGATACCCCTTGGTAAGTCTAGTTGTCAGACTTTCAGGCTCCTATTACCTGTAAGAACTGTAAAAGATCTACAAATAATAGCCACTGACAGCTTAACGAGCTTTCCGAGGCACTGAGGAAACCCTTCCACGGACTAGCCTAGGAAAGCCCGGCTTTACCTAATGATCGACCGGAGTGGCTGTTATTTTTTAACCGACCACAAAAAAGGGGAAGGTTCTATGTTCGACGTTTTTATGTATTTTCTCCGATTACTCCCCCAATTGAGGACCGATTTTCATAATTTGTCCCATATTAATTTTATTTATATTGCTTGTTTAGTTTATGAGTTATCGTCTATGATGAATACTTTTTCTTCTATTTCTATATTTAAAATGAACTGCTAATCTTTTTTAGTAACAATAGAAAATGAATACCTACTCGATAAAAAATTATGTGATATCATCATGCCATTACTAAAAATGCTAAAATAAAAACTTTTTTGAAATAAAAACAGACTTCCAAAAACAAAACAAAAAAATGGAAAATAACTCTACTTCAGGAAGTCAGTGGCAAAAAAGTCACCGAAACAGGTCAGTTGGAAGTCGGTTTTTTTTAAACACGGGATCCGCACTTTGTCTGTTGCAGAACCAAAATCTAAAGCGTATCGTTCAGTTTCAATTACGAATAATTTTATTGTCATTCAAGTGACCTTCGAGTTTATTTCAGTATTTCTTCTCAGATCTGTAAAACGGGTTCCTTTACAAATAATTTTCATTTTTTTTTGTATTTGTCACCAGGTGGACGGCAAAACCATAAAAGCCCAGATATGGGACACGGCCGGCCAGGAGCGGTACCGTGCCATCACGTCTGCGTACTACCGTGGCGCTGTCGGCGCGCTACTGGTCTACGACATAGCCAAGCATCTGTCGTACGAGAACGTCGAGCGATGGCTGCGCGAACTGCGTGACCACGCCGATCAGAATATACTGATCATGCTTGTTGGTAACAAGAGCGATCTTAGGCATCTCAGGTTTGTCTTCAACTCTTCTACCTGTCATAAAGTCGTGCTTGTAATCCTTGAAATGCATTGGCGTAAGCACGGTGACCAATCAAGCAATACAAAACCAGTTTATGCTGATTTCTCATTGCATTGGAAATCTATACAAATCGTGGCCGTGTTATATTGGAAATGTATAGCTTTATGTGTTGCCGTGTGTTTATACATCCATATTTTGTCATAACCCTCCTTTGCGGTGCGCAGTCGGGTAAAAAGAAGGGAAAAGCGGTGTTAGTCCGAATATTAATTATACGAATAAAACCTAGAATCTCATGCTCGGCAAGATTTTATTCCAAGGAGCTACTGCGACTTGCGACCACTAGATTAACGCAGTCAAAAACGTAACTTTTCAGTATTTATATTATTCCTTATATAGAGATTATCATCAAGGTAAGGTTTGTAAGGTCAACCTGCCCATCGTTACTGTTTTGTAGTTGGAATCTTTTCGAAGTCTAATCAGTACATTTGAAACCATAAATGTGCCGCCGCGTCATGAAATCTTAAAACAGCTGAATATTTTTTCGCGTTAACGAAGATGATTCCATGCAGAAACTTGTTTGGTGGTTTCGACCAACCTTAATTATGACCACAACCTGCCGGGGTTGCGGGTTGTTCGAAAGAGATACCGCAACCCCGGAACATAAAGGGTAAAAGAAGGAACATGAATGGGTTTTAGTCAGTAAAAACCCGACACTCCCTCCTGCTCCGCCCAGAGCAGAAGAAGTTAATTGATGATTTAGAAATTAACATCTTCTAAAAAAAATTACCCACATCTTTCTGATATATACTATTCTGATTCCACAGATCCATCCCAACAGAAGAAGCCAAGGCATTCGCGGAACGGAACGGACTTAGTTTTATTGAAACATCCGCTCTCGACTCAACTAACGTCGAGCCTGCATTCCAGAACATTCTAACTGGTAATTATACTTCGTTAAATGGAAAATACTCTCTCCTAAGTATCACTAGTGTGTTTAATGGGTTTATGGTCTAAAATAGGATGCACGAAAACATTATTTGTATCATTCTTCTCGTGTCAGTGTAGGCTGATTCGAAGACATTGGACAGTTTGGTCTGGTAGCGGCGCTAACAACCTAGATCTTAGACGGACATATTAATCTATATGATAATAATAAAGCCGAAGAGTGCTTGTTTGAACGCGCTATAATCTCTGGAACTTACAGTTGTCAGTTGACTATGAATATGTTGAGAATGCCTTGTAGAGAGTAATGCATTAAGTTCGCCTAAGTAATAATTGCACATGAAATTTAAATAAATATAACGAAGGGAACGTAGCTCGTCTCTTGTTTTTAAGAATCGAACTCTTTATGCTAATTGCGTCAACGGATGAGATATTTTGTATGGGATGTCCAAGAAAAAACTTTTTAACAAAAAATTGAACCGACGAAAAGTGAAAAATAAAAAACCTTTAATCAAGCTAAGCTCCAAAGTTAAAGTATGAGATTAATTTCAAGTCGGCGCCAAACAAACTATTTATTGATTTTCATAACGTAACATGGTAAACGTCGACAACTTGATTGATCGTCGATTGTGTGTTGGCGCCGCCTCAAAATTAATCTCATACTTTAACTTTGGAGCTTAGCTAGATTAAAGGTTTTTTATTTTTCACTTTTCGTCGGTTCAATTTTTTGTTAAAAAGTTTTTATTTTACTCTTTTTGGTTTTCGGTTACAACAAATTTGTTGTTGCTTTACTTAATCTAATTTGTATAAAATTTTTGACTGTTATTCAAATTCCAAATTTTTCGGCTTTTTAAAACAAAATATTGTCTTTTGCTATCTAATTTCCTTTTTCGTCGATTTATAAATAAATATATATACTTCGACACTACTAAATATTTGGTAGCTATTATTTTGAACCCACATTAGTTGCTTTTGATATTTAATAAAAATCCTTGATAGGCGAACAGACGCGTAAGATGAAGGATTCGGGGATGGGAGCTTCGATAAGAGTGTTCCTTACCGTCAAACAGGTTGACAAGTACTAAGATGACTACCATGACTTCGAAACACTATCGAGTCTTTGGGAATAGACCTCCAGATATTCTAGTACCTACCAAAAATCTGAAGAATTGTGATAGCAATGACTGTGTTGCTAGACCTCGATTGGTTGCAATTTTCAAAAGAACACGTACTAGAAATGTTTTTGAACGCATGATGTTGCCCGTAATTCTAAGCTGGGCCGTCAATTTACAAAAACTTCAAGGGACGACCCTCGATAAAGCAAGAATTGACCTGGCACTACATTTTATTAGCATCATTATCAAATTTTGAACCAAATAAGGTGTTAATCCACATGATGAGCGCGCTGACTGAAATGCAGCTACTGAAAGGTTAACCCACTATGCACTGCACGTATACAGATATTTAATTCTTGCAGTAATGGCTAAAACCAGAGATGTAACGGAGCTTCGATTTCGGTTCCGTTAAGTCGGAACTTCCGATTATTATTACACTTTCGGTTCCGACTTCGGTTCCGATACTTTTGTATCGGATGTTAATCGGAGGTCGAACAAAACAAAGCGGGCGGCGCGCGACGGCCTGTGCCGAACAGGTTCATACATGTCGCGCGGGGAATCCCCCGACCCCCACTACGTGCACTCTATCATCAATTATTTTTTCACTTGTTATTATTTGTAACGCCCACGGCACGTTTATAGGTTACTAGCTTTCGCCCGCGGCTTCGCTCGCGTTAAATTCGGTATAACACACCAAGCAGACCTGCAGTTTTTGCTCTTGCACCTGATTGATTTGTAATAGCAACGCTAAGTTTTCCCTTTTCTTCCCTCGTTCTCCCTCATATCCTACTTTTTTTTAATAAAAATTTTAGCCTATGTCCGTCTCCTGGTTCCCAACTATCTCTGTACCAAAATTCATCAAAATCGGTTTAGCCATTAAAGCGTGAAGAGGTAACAAACAAAGGTACGACTTTCCATTGACGTCCGTCGAATTAAGGGTGGGGAGTGGCGTGGGGGGAGGGGGGGCTGTGGGTACTACCCCCCCTAAAAGGGAAAAGTTGCGGAGCCCCCCCCTTTTCGAGATTTTTTAATTTTAAGTCTGAGAAATTTTTTCCCATATTATGAATTAAAATTAATAGTAAGTGTAAAAAACCATGGGGGACCCCTTAGGGGGGAAGGGGGTTCTCCCCCTACAGAAGGGGGAATCCCCCTTCATCAAAAAAACGGCACTGATTTAAAGAGGCAGTTGTAAATAATAGGTTTTAGTAAGTTAAAAATTATAAATGGCACGTTTCATAACTACCTACCAGCCAAGCCAAACCCTAAAATATTTTATGCATGGTCGAGGGTGGGCTTGGTCGACGGGCGGGGCTCCTACTTCTGGGTGGTTTATAAAAAAATAACCACGAAGGGGATGGCGGGGTCTATTCGCTCGCTTCGCTCGCTCACACGACCCCGCCATCCCCTTCTAACCTAACCTATCCGAGTCGGGGTGCCCTAAAGTCCAGATTGCAATCAGTTTCTGACGATGACAGTGACAATACAAATAGCGTCAGTTTTACGTTTCGTTCCACAAGCCGACAAAAAACGGTAAACACTTAACATTTTTTTTTTTATTATTTCGTACTGAAAATAATGCTGTAATTTATATATAAACTGTTAAAAATATGTGTGCATGAAAACTATTTAAACTAGTACAAAATATTATTATTTACGTAAATTTATATAAAATAAAATGTTACCAAACGTAAGACAACTTAACCGTTGGTGAAACGAAACGTTCAATAGCGAGAATTCTATATAATCTGTGGTAGGAATTGATATAAATACTGCAAAAATATTTATTTTCATCATTTTTTTTCTCAAAAAGTACGCGTCTCCGCATGTTGAGACTTTGCGTGTGTTCTTATAATAATTTAACCTTTCTGTAAAAAAAATATCAACCCCAAACTCGACGGACGTCAATGGAAAGCTTAGCCCAAACAAATAAACAAACAAACTCACTTTCGCTTTTATAATATTAGTAAGGATAGATAATTGTTTTGATTTTTGCGGCTTATTATCAATGAAAGTGATCTGATTTTGTGGGATAATGAAACCTAAATCCAGTTGTATTTGGAACTACTTCAATGAAGTTAATTCAGATTCGGTAAAGTGTAAACTGTGTATGAATAATGTAACCAAATGTAACACGCTACTTTGGGTTTTAATTTTAATTAAACTTTAAATTCATTAATTTTATCTTTTGTTTATTTGGAATTATGCCAATTTTTTTTCACAGTTGTTTTTTATTTTATAAAAAAAAAAAAAAAGAATTGACTATAAATCATGTTTTATTTGTCCTTAAACAAACTGACCCTGCCTCCGATTTCGATTCCGATTTCGATTCCGATTCCGATAAACCAAATTTGAAAACTCCGATTCCGATTTCGGTTCCGATAAAACTACCTCCGTTACATCCCTGGCTAAAACATACTTATTATGTTTTTTTCAAAAAAGGGTATCCGTCCGTCGATGACACGCATAACCCAGTAAGGTCTACAGTTTTTAATAAAGTTCAAGAAATAAGCCCAAGTGGCGTTATACTGTTGGGGACCTCTTGTAACTGACTTCCATTTCCACTGCCATAGCTTTGATGACAATCATACTCCAGCAAGGCATCAACAGTTCTCATCGACGTACATGAAATGAGCCTAAACACAACACAGCTGCTGTAAACTATTGAGAATGTCTATTAAATACTACCCATCTCCATCATCAGACCTTCCATGACCGTAATTCTCCAGCTAGGTCTAAAGATCACGTCAAGGTGCATTAAATGAGCCCAAACACGATATAGCTGGTGTAAACTGTTGAGAACGTCTTGCAAATACCTTTCGTCTCCATCGTCAGATCTTCAGTGACAGTAATTATCCAGATTGGCTCAAAGTCCTCATCAAGGTTAATAAAACGAGCCCAAACACAATATTGCGGCTGTAAATTGATAAGAACCTCTTTCAAAAGCCTTCCGTCTCCATCGTCAGACCTTCAATGACAGCTCTATTCTCCAGCTAGGTCTAAAGTTGTCGACAACGTGCATGAAATAAGTTTAATCACGATATATCGCTGCTTTAAACTGTTGAGGACCTCTCGCAAAATGCAAGTATTTCCTGTCTCCATCATCCATCATCAGGTCATTTTGACGCCGTATTATCATCAGAACTACATATGTGTTTCAAATTTAAACAAAATCGGTTCACAATTGCAAATTAAGTATGAAAAAAAATCAATCAACCCCTATTTTTCCACCCTTAGGGGCGGATTTTTTCTTTCAATTTGAAATGGGACCAACTTTGAAATATACTCTCTCCAATGAAAAAAGAATTTTTCAAATCGGACGTCTCAGTAAAAAGTTATGCGTGGTCATACATAAAAAAAAAAAAAACAAATATACATGTCGAATTAAGAACCTCCTTTTTTTCGTCGGTTAAAAAATGCAAATACTGAACTATCACCATTATTATGCGCATATCACCTTACACCCATTATATCAAAGTTGTTACTAATACTCTGAATCCTAACTAAACATAGACTTACTTTATCAAGGCAATAATACCGCCAAAAGTTTTTTATTTTGCCAAATATGGAAAATTGGAAACTTCCTAAACACAGAAAGTATTCACATGTATAAAATCGATACGAAAGTCAACGTTCGTCCGTCAGTTTTGGGCGTTGTTGACAACGACCACGGGGCTATATTTAGATCACTCTGCCACTCAATTACAATGTCAACTATTTTGGGGTCATTTCACTCGATGCGGCGTGTGGTCAATTGATATATCGTCGTTTATTTTTATTCTCGAAACTATACTCTCCAGCCGTCAACCGAGCATTCTGCACATTGGAAAATATAAGTAGCTTTGCAAAAATTTAAACGACTTTTCTTTGCGGTAAAAAATCACGTATTTAGAAATGCGCGGAGATGGAAAAAATAGGAGCCCAAGATATTACAAATCTCTCCAAGCGTGTATAAGCCGAAATGAGATAAAAATACATAAAAATGAAGAAAAAGACATTGATAAACACATCAATGAAAAAAAGTAGTTTTGATGGAAAGTAGATGAATAAAATGGATTCATTAAACATAACACCAGCAAGAAATTCATAAAGAAGAATTAATGATTAAAATAAAGGAAAGAGAAAACAAAGAAAATATTTGGAAAATAGAATAAAAAATTAAAGAAAAGGAGTTGGAAAAATTGGAATATCGAAACATAAAATAAATAAAAAATATACGTTATAATAATTAAACACTTTTATGTAAACCAATTTAACAAGAAATTAGAAAATTGCATCAAAAAAGATCAGAGTGCTAACATCCCGGTATTAATGGTATTAATACCATTATACCTTGTTATAATGGTATTAATATGATTTAATTGTAAGAATAAATTTCTATATTTTGGATATTTTTATGTCCATACAATCCAATGCATGCACAATAAATATTAGGTCTTTACCTATGAAATTGCCGTTCTGCAGTACTGGCCATTTCAAATCAAAATAATTTTTGTTTGGCTAAGAATTCGGTCAGTGGGTAGTCTTAGGGGCATCAATAAACTGCCACTGCGTTGGCAAAGATGCATTGATTGCATGGGTGATTACTTCGATTAATACAAATAAAAAATACATGAAAAACAATCGTTTAATTTTTTTCATACAAAACGGCAATTTCATAGGTAAAGACCAGGGATGTAACGGAGGTAGTTTTATCGGAACCGAAATCGGAATCGGAGTTTTCAAATTTGGTTTATCGGAATCGGAATCGAAATCGGAATCGAAATCGGAGGCAGGGTCAGTTTGTTTAAGGACAAATAAAACATGATTTATAGTCAATTCTTTTTTTTTTTTTTTTTATAAAATAAAAAACAACTGTGAAAAAAAATTGGCATAATTCCAAATAAACAAAAGATAAAATTAATGAATTTAAAGTTTAATTAAAATTAAAACCCAAAGTAGCGTGTTACATTTGGTTACATTATTCATACACAGTTTACACTTTACCGAATCTGAATTAACTTCATTGAAGTAGTTCCAAATACAACTGGATTTAGGTTTCATTATCCCACAAAATCAGATCACTTTCATTGATAATAAGCCGCAAAAATCAAAACAATTATCTATCCTTACTAATATTATAAAAGCGAAAGTGAGTTTGTTTGTTTGGGCTAAGCTTTCCATTGACGTCCGTCGAGTTTGGGGTTGATATTTTTTTTACAGAAAGGTTAAATTATTATAAGAACACACGCAAAGTCTCAACATGCGGAGACGCGTACTTTTTGAGAAAAAAAATGATGAAAATAAATATTTTTGCAGTATTTATATCAATTCCTACCACAGATTATATAGAATTCTCGCTATTGAACGTTTCGTTTCACCAACGGTTAAGTTGTCTTACGTTTGGTAACATTTTATTTTATATAAATTTACGTAAATAATAATATTTTGTACTAGTTTAAATAGTTTTCATGCACACATATTTTTAACAGTTTATATATAAATTACAGCATTATTTTCAGTACGAAATAATAAAAAAAAAAATGTTAAGTGTTTACCGTTTTTTGTCGGCTTGTGGAACGAAACGTAAAACTGACGCTATTTGTATTGTCACTGTCATCGTCAGAAACTGATTGCAATCTGGACTTTAGGGCACCCCGACTCGGATAGGTTAGGTTAGAAGGGGATGGCGGGGTCGTGTGAGCGAGCGAAGCGAGCGAATAGACCCCGCCATCCCCTTCGTGGTTATTTTTTTATAAACCACCCAGAAGTAGGAGCCCCGCCCGTCGACCAAGCCCACCCTCGACCATGCATAAAATATTTTAGGGTTTGGCTTGGCTGGTAGGTAGTTATGAAACGTGCCATTTATAATTTTTAACTTACTAAAACCTATTATTTACAACTGCCTCTTTAAATCAGTGCCGTTTTTTTGATGAAGGGGGATTCCCCCTTCTGTAGGGGGAGAACCCCCTTCCCCCCTAAGGGGTCCCCCATGGTTTTTTACACTTACTATTAATTTTAATTCATAATATGGGAAAAAATTTCTCAGACTTAAAATTAAAAAATCTCGAAAAGGGGGGGGCTCCGCAACTTTTCCCTTTTAGGGGGGGTAGTACCCACAGCCCCCCCTCCCCCCACGCCACTCCCCACCCTTAATTCGACGGACGTCAATGGAAAGTCGTACCTTTGTTTGTTACCTCTTCACGCTTTAATGGCTAAACCGATTTTGATGAATTTTGGTACAGAGATAGTTGGGAACCAGGAGACGGACATAGGCTAAAATTTTTATTAAAAAAAAGTAGGATATGAGGGAGAACGAGGGAAGAAAAGGGAAAACTTAGCGTTGCTATTACAAATCAATCAGGTGCAAGAGCAAAAACTGCAGGTCTGCTTGGTGTGTTATACCGAATTTAACGCGAGCGAAGCCGCGGGCGAAAGCTAGTAACCTATAAACGTGCCGTGGGCGTTACAAATAATAACAAGTGAAAAAATAATTGATGATAGAGTGCACGTAGTGGGGGTCGGGGGATTCCCCGCGCGACATGTATGAACCTGTTCGGCACAGGCCGTCGCGCGCCGCCCGCTTTGTTTTGTTCGACCTCCGATTAACATCCGATACAAAAGTATCGGAACCGAAGTCGGAACCGAAAGTGTAATAATAATCGGAAGTTCCGACTTAACGGAACCGAAATCGAAGCTCCGTTACATCTCTGGTAAAGACCTATTATTGTTGAAGACAACATCTTCCCATACACCCAAGAAAGACATCTTTCATTTAAAAAAAAAACTCAGATCTCAGTAATTGAACGAAATTACGCATTTGAAGGGCTAAAGCCTGATTTTGTTAGCAATAATAGACACTGTTGATTGAGATCTTTATTTATAAGATCTCCACAAACAGCTTGGAAGTTCTCGGTAACATAAAATGATAATGCTGTAAGAACAAGACCTCAATGTGTTTTAAATTGGAAATCATTTATTTATTACAGACAATATAACATTTATAACGAGTTTTTTTTTTCAAATCTAAATCTGATTAAATGTAGTTTCTAAATGTTCAACGTAGTCTTTATTCTGTAATTATATTTTGATACTCTGGGATCATTTTTATTTTTCTCAAGAAGTTGATAAGAAGTTATCAACTTCTAAATAACAATCTATAATGTTCCATTCCCTGACAATTTACCTTTTAACATGGATATGTTTTAAGCAAATGTAAATTTTATACATTTTAAGGATTCAAAATGTATTAAATTTATATTTTTTAGGAACTGACATTACTTAAGTAAGAAATAGTACAATTGGATTCAAGCAAGGAAACTTGTGTGATGCGCTAGAGGCGGGATTCTTACACGAGACGTCAACCGAGGTTGTTATGGAACCCACTTTACGGTAGTTCCTCCACATGTACCTACATACTGATTCACAAAATTAGCTCTTTTGTAATTTATGTTATACTATATCTTAAATCTTCCAAAGCATATATATGCCAGAATATTTACTGTGTATCATCCAGGCTTGGATGCAGACGCAACATTTTTTTTACTGTGCTGCTCATTTTATCGTCGTGGACTTTCGCAAAATCACACCTGATTCCGTTTCTAAACATGAAAATCTTGTCTTCCAGAAATCTACAGGATCGTATCTCAGAAGCAGATGCGCGACCCGCCGGAAGGTGATGTCATTCGGCCGGACGCGGAGCCGACGGACGTGCGACCGTCGCACACCGACAACGTGCGCAAGCAGTGTTGCCAGTAGTCGCGACACTTCATAGTGAGTACACCACTGCTGTTATAGAACTAGTGTACGTGTGATTGCTGAGGAGCTGAAACTCTTTCGATTTAAAACTAATAACAAATACAGCAGTATAAGGCCAAAACAAATTACACAACATCTGCGAATGTAAATCCCATTAATAGCGGCCGAATTTATTACCATCACAAGCAGGTACAAATTCAGACCCAAGCTGAAAAATTCCAAGACTAAGAAAGTTCTAGAGTATAAACCCAACAGCTCAGCAGCTTTCAAGTAATTTTGCTAACCGACATTTAAAAACGGAGGATTATGTACATATTATTCGCCAGCTTAATTTTTTTTTATGCACGTGCGCGGATTTTCTCCGTGATTATTATTTAACCTTTTTAGGGTTCCGTAGTCAACTTGAACCCTTATAGTTTCGCCATGTCTGTCTGTCCGTCCGTCCGTCCTCGCTTAATCTCTGTGACCGTTAGCACTAGAAAGCTGAAATTTGGTACCAATATGTATATCAATCACGCCGATAAAGTGGTAAAATAAAAATTGGAAAAAAATGTTTTATTAGGGTAGCCACCCTATATGTAAAGTGGGAAGTGATTTTTTTTTTAATTTCAACCCTAACGTGTGATATATTGTTGGAAAGGTATTTAAAATGAATAGGGGTTTACTAAAATCATTTTTTGATAATGTCTATAATTTCGGAAATAATCGCTCCAAAAGTAAAAAACAATGTGTCCCCCCCCTCTAACTTTTGAACCATAAGTTTAGAAAATATGAAAAAAATCTGAAAAGTAGAACTTTATAAGGACTTTCTAGGAAAATCATTTTGAACTTGATTGACACAACAGTTTTTGTACAAAAAAGACAAAAAGTTGTACAAAATAATTTCCTCCTCCACCTTTAAACTCATAAGTGGGAACACTTATTGTGACGGACGGGAAACTACGGAACCCTACACTGAGCGTGGCCCGACACGCTCTTGGCCGGTTTTTATTGTTGTTTTTGAAAAGAGGTATAATATTTTATTTCTAAAAAGTTTTACATAAATTGTGCACGAACCTTGTAAACATAGTTGCAATTCCATCAGTTTAACTACAGATTTATTTTGTTTCAGAAAGTCCAGTTTACGTCGGAGCCGGAAAGAGAGATGCGGCTGGAGATATAAATGCAATCATTACGAATCATTCCCAGACAATGGTGTTTACCAACATAATAACTAGGTTGCCGGGCCATAAATGTACCGTCTCACACTAAAGATAAAATCTTATATATCCATGAAGTTTGCCATAAGTTGTCTATGGCAGGACCTATATTTCAACCTGGCAACACTAACACAAAAACGGTTAAGAGTGGCTCATGTAGATAGCTTTGTGTAATTATTGATATTTAGTGTCCGAACGAATAAAGTAAAAAAAATATATAATAAAAGGTGAAGAGACGATTCAATATAACACAACTAGTAAAGGAACCATGCTTTGGTTATAGAAAGCACCCGAGTTTATTCATTTTGGCGCTAGACACACTATACCTGTGTAATTTATACCTGAATTTATCTTTTTTATTTAGGGGTAAACCATATTTTTCGTTAGTAGATAATTCATGTTAAATGCTATTTATTTAGTGGAATAAATAATGATGAAAAGTTACTAAAAAACGTTATAATTTTTTTCCATAGTATTAGGCGTAAATTCCTAAATAATTGCAATAATTGGGCTGGTAAACGGAATTCGCGTAAAGTTCACTGTTTAATAGCACACAAATCATAGCTTCATAATTAAAGTACGTCTAATTGTTTTGTAATACACTAGCTGGTAGTTTTTACTAAGTAACGAGATAGCTTTTTTAAAAAGGGAATCCTTTTTTTTTTCTTTTACGAATACGTGCCTTCTATGGAAACGGCGTGACATGTACATTTTATTGAAGCTTTTATTGTTTATTTTTGCCTCATGTTGAAGTTATTGTTTCGGGCTGCGGGCGGGCCACTCGCGTTGTTCACTGTTAGGAGATGTCGGGGCCCGCCACTAGTTCGCAAGCACGCTTGATGTTCGCTATCTCATTGGGATAATATCATTGTTAACCGCCCTGGATTCGCTTCAGGAACACAATACTCAGTCAATGTGTTCCCGGCCATGTGCCATCACTATGTATGGTCAGCGAATGTTTCAAACCATCGGCACTAAGGCCTCTGGCTGTTTTATTTCTCAAGAGGATGCGGTGTTTGTTGTATCTAAGAAATATGTTATTGTATTATGGTCTTCAATATGCATGATTATTTTTTTAGTGCCTACCTGTAATTACTTTATTAAAGACAAAGATAATAAAATATAATGTAAATTTCTTGGTGTTTTCTTTGTTAACATTGTCCCACCTAACACAGTTGAAGGTTCCTTAATCCTACACCTTGGTAGGCCCTCTTCTGCCGCGTCGTATAATAATATATCACTACTGAAGGTCGTATTTACCCTTTTTTTTGGGGTGGGAAATCAACAAATAACTTCCCCCGCTCGGGGCGGAGCGGGGGGGCGTGTCAGACTTTTACTGTCTAAAACCCACCCATGTTCCTTCTATTGCCCTTTACGTTCCGGGGCCGCGGTATCTCTTTCGAACAACCCGCAACCCCGGCAGGCGGAGGCCCTGGCAAGCCCCTCTGGTCGTATTTACCTTGGAATGTAAAGTACGGCCAACGAGAAGCGATACCAAATGTAAACAAAACCCATGCTAAAACCCCATCTAAAATGGCCGCCCGAATGTTGGCGAACCCGTCTTAACGTTGTCATGTTTTTGCCGGGAGAACGAGACGTTAAGACGGGTTCGCCAACATTCGGGCGGCCATTTTAGATGGGGTTTTAGCATGGGTTTTGTTTACATTTGGTATCGCTTCTCGTTGGCCGTACTTTAGTATATTCTGTTTGACGTTTTGCCAAATCGCTACATGCGCCTCTGCTTTGCACAATTTAGCGCGTCAACGACAATCTAAAATTTGACATTTGGCGCTTTCAGTAGCGCCCATCGCCCATCTACTTCTGTGACGTGCTAACAACAGGACAGGCAGAACACGCTGTCAAGTGTCCCATCGCCGTGGGGTAACACCACATTTACACTCCAGGGCACAGCTACCCTCTATATTATTATACTCTTTGGGCACAGCCCTCAATGAATTCTCACCTGAACAATTTTTCCTTGCTTAGGCCAACCTGGATAGGTATACAGACTAAAATTACATAAATTATGCCAACGGCCAAATATCACGTAAAATACTGCTCGCTGTACCTAATAATAGTGGATTATGTTATGCACCAAAGGGACAAAGCAGTGTCTTACGTCACAAACACTATTTTGAAGCTCGAATGCGGAGAGGGATTGTAATTAAGTCTAGAATAAAGAAGAGAAGCGACGGATTTAAGCAAGGTCAAGAAGAAGATGAAACCAATTCAAACAAGAGAAATTTTACAGCCGAATTAGTAACTTAATAACTGAGGCCATGAGAACCATAGTGGCCTAATTCAATGGGCAAGCTTTTTGAGTACCTACCATAGAAAATAAAAACAGCACTTTTTTAATCAACTAGCACTCTTCAGAATACGTTCTTTTTATTACTTTTATGTTTTATTTGACCTATTAATGTCATCATGTCAGTGAAGTTATAGAGGGCCTAAACTAAACCATAGTGGCCTATCTTACTTAGGCCATAGCATAGGCGGGGGGAGAGACCCATAGAATGGACTTTGTTGCAAAGATGGTGGCTCCATCTACACGTTGTATCCATAACTTTAGGTTTAATTGCTACGCAACAGATGTCACTGCAAAAGTACTTTGTGACATAATACCATAACAATATTTATTATATACTAGCTTTCGCCCGCGGCTTCGCTCGCGTTAAATTCGGTATAACGCACCAAGCAGACCTGCAGTTTTTGCTCTTGCGCCTGATTGATTTGTAATAGCAACGCTAAGTTTTCCCTTTTCTTACCTCGTTCTCCCTCATATCCCACTTTTTTAATAAAAATTAGCCTATGTCCGTCTCCTGGTTCCCAACTATCTCTGTACCAAAATTCATCAAAATCGGTTTAGCCATTAAAGCGTGAAGAGGTAACAAACAAACAAACTCACTTTCGCTTTTATAATATTAGTAAGGATTTTAATTTTAATAATATTATGATTGAGGGTATTTTAATATTTTGAGACATCAAAGATGTTTTTTATATAATAAAATATTATTTTGTACAGCTACCCTACAGAACTAATTCCACTGGGGGAAAGACACAGAGCTATACAGGGTGTTTAGCGCCATCTCTTTCCCTCAGTGGAATAAATTCTGACGTCATCATGGTAGGCCTACTGGTCTTCTTTTACTGGTAACTGTCAAAATAATAATTTCTGACAGTTCGAAATTCAAATCAAAATGGTATTTGCACTGCGTGTGCTCACGTTTTGTAGATCTTTTCCATTTTTCGTATGTGTTTCGGCTGTGAATTCTGCTAGGAAGTGCGTCGAGTTGATCTTATATCCTTAGCCTTGCCGTGGTGACCTCGCCCCGTAATCGCGAAAGGACGCTATAACTTGTGTTGTTAAGTTTTTAGACATTTTTTTTTGAAAATGCCTAAGCTATGTGCATTTGGTTGTGTTCCCATTGGTAAGTTAGTTTCTATAACATTTACAAGGATGTACGAATGTAAATGAGGTTAAAGAAGTATGTAAAGATTGTATCAGGAGCATATTATTATATCAATGATCAAGAGGCATTCGGTTAAAATTTCCTTTACGGGCCGTCGATTTAAGGGTCGCGGGGGGTTGGAGGGGGTGGGGGGGAGAGGGGGCTACCCCCCTGTCCCACCCCCAACCCGCGGAGCCCCATGGTTATGGAGATATCCATGGTTAAAGTTTTTGAGGTTATGTTACTTTCAAACACTAATATCTATCAATTTGTACTCTAATTTCAATAGATTTATGGGGCGGGGAGGGCGAGGGTGCTAGGGGCCTACCACAGTACCATCCTCATCCCGCGAAACCCCATGGTTACGGAGATATCTGGGGTGAAAATGTTGAGATTGGGTTAGGGTGTTTTTAGGATAGTAAGTTAGAATAAAACACAAGGAATATTATTAATCATTTATTGATCATATTTATACACATGTTTAATAGCATTTATTAATTCCTTATATGGATCCAAGTGTTCAATCATGTTTCTCCGTCTCCATACATACTCGCACAACCATTGTATGAAATCTTGTTTGTGTTGTTGTTGTCTGAATTTTTGTGCTACTCCACTGGGACCAGCAACCGGTTCGTTGAGGACCGAAGACCAGTTCAACGTAGATCTGAACAAATAAAAAAATGATTTAAATTAAAAGATCTCCGAAAAGGGGCTCCTACTTCTGGGTGGTTTAAAAAAAAATAACACCGAAGGAGGTGGCGGGGTCTGTTCGCTCGCTTCGCTCGCTCACTACGACCCCGCCACCTCCTTCTAACCTAACCTGTCCGAGTCGGGGTGCCCTAAAACTCTGAGCTTGCTTCGCTCGCTCTTGGACTAACGGTCCTAATCTGTTATGAGTGTACTTTAACAGACTCAATCAGAAAAGCTACAGATTAACAACTCACATTAGCAATAACATATATACAATAATTCAAAACTTACTGTAACTCATCCGAGTAAGGATTGATCCTTCTGCCAGAAGACCCAGTAGGCCTGGGCATCGCAGGAGCAATGTCCTCATCCTCGTCCTCCGAAGAACTAGCGACAGCTGGTAAGTTACCACTAGATCCCGCTGCTACTCCACTGGGACCAGCAACTGGTTCGTCGAGGACCGACGACGACACACACGGGAGCACAAGCGGCTCTATTGAGTCCATCACTCGCGCACTACTAGAAGGCACAAGCACTGAAGAGGAGGCCGTGACAAGCGGCTCATTTAAGTCCAACACTTGCACATCACTCGACTCTTCAGACACAGAAGCATAGGGCTTCGGAGCACAGAACATATATACCCTAACGGGTTCGGAGACGCCAAACAACAAAATAGCATCACTAAACGTTCCGTTCCAGAGTGTAAATATTCATAAATATTTTTTTTGTAAAAAACTCAATTTGCGTAACATAAAAATATTTATGTAAAAAAGTAAATGTAATTGCATAATACAACGCATTATT
Source organism: Ochropleura plecta (assembly GCA_905475445.1). Taxonomy (NCBI): domain Eukaryota; kingdom Metazoa; phylum Arthropoda; class Insecta; order Lepidoptera; family Noctuidae; genus Ochropleura; species Ochropleura plecta. Next base: position 20,232,334 of record FR997733.1, read on the forward strand.
AGTGCACATTAATTATATATCAAATTTACTATATGAAATACATAATTATATTAAAAACATAATATGATAAAATTTTATGAATAACACGTCCACCATAAACGGAACGTAAAACGTCAATTTTGACATTACTGTGACATTTTAAGTAACCTAAATTGCGTATTATTTTGGAAACTTTAAAAAATTATATCTCGTAAACCGTGCGTCTCCGCAACTTAAAACTTTGTAAAAAGCCTTCTGTTAATGAGTACTATCTACAAAAAAAAAATGAACTTCCAACTCGACGGCCCGTAAAGGAAAGTTTAGCCGCTCGCGGCTTAAGAATAACAGCCGCACGGGTTGATCTTCAATGCTTACCAAAGTTGGTCTGTGCCGTTGCCGTTAGTCCCGGTTGAATTTGCAGATCTTTGGTCATTTGGATGGATTGTTGTGAAGCTAGTAAATCTGGCTCCAGTCTTGCCAAGAATTACCGTGTAGGTATGGTAGGCACGTAGGCAGGCGCTCCACGTAAAAAACTGGTGTTCAGGTAGAAAAGGCCGGGCAGATTTAAAGTATGTAATTTCTGAAATCCACATAATCCGTCACCACTAAGTCAGAAGACCATTGCTTCTGAGTGTTGCTTTTAATTGCCAAAGTTTAACAATGATACATAATATCTTGGTAATGTGAGTATGGGTAGCTTGTAATTAGTAAAATGTCCCTACTTATGCATGATTTTTAAGTTTGTTATTAGTCTGCAAGGTTACTTCAAAATAAACTAAATAAATACCTCGCAGATCACCATAGATGGCAGCTATACAATATGATCAAAGCTAAAGCAAGGAATATATTCAAATAGCTCTTCTATCTTTTTCTTCAATTTCAGGTGTTCCAATGCATCGTTTTCCACATGCTGCTAGGTTCCCTGAGCGTCTTAAGGCTTGGGTCCATCTTGTCGGTGGAAAACTGGAAACACCAAGTGATTATGCATATTATCGAACCAAGGTGGTCTGCGACATTCATTTTACTGCGAGAGATCGAAACCGTAATAACCGGTTAAATGCATTAGCAGTTCCATCACTTTGTTTACCTGGTTAGTATGACAATTTTATCAAAACTACATCTAAATATTAATCCGTCAACAATTTATAACTAATAATTTTATAATTATGTTGTGCTCTCTGGTATACAGTACAAATCAATCATTGGAATCAATATAAACCTTTTAATGTTGTCAATAAATTAATGTTTAGCTTTCTTATTGACAATAAACTTGTTCTAATATAATATAATAAATAACGCTGTTAAACATTTTTTTATAGTTATTTTTATTGTGACTTCAGGAACATCGGCCTTGACACCTGATATAAGTCTTATCAGTTCATCCAGTCAACCCTCCGATTTACAAGCTACGAATACAGGTATAGATCTTTATTCAGTTTTAATAGTCTTTCCAAATATAAAAAGTGTCTATCTAAATATTAGTAAAATAAATCTAATGTTCACCAATAAAAATCTTCAGGATTACTCGCACTTTGCTGGTTTTTTAAATTATATAAAACTTGTTCAATTTTCATTGAAGTATAATTTTAATTTCAGGAGCATCTGGATGTTTCATATCGGAACCAAGATTAGTTGATGTCTGCGAACTTTCTACTTCTTATCATGCAAATACAGGTAAAATTCTATAAATACCTAAGAATGTAGTCTCTCTCACTCATCGTATTGCAGTCAAACACTAAACATTATCGCTCATTTTCAATAATGTATTAATCAGTAGATTTGTCTAATATACACTTCTGGACACATCTATTGGCCCACCTTAGAGTTTAGGTTTCGATGGCCCCTACCGAAATATGATTGCTAGATTGAACAAAAACTGTTGATGCAGTTTTAAACCTGATACATTTTACCATCTTTTTCGATCGTATTGTTTTAAATTTGAATTCAGAATACCATACGACATGGAGCTACGCCTAACAAGTCGGATATGCGCCTTGTTAAAGGCAATTGATTTTTGAATAAAAAACATGTTTTATCAAATAAAGGTTTAATTTAATAACGCGTGTTGCCTCCATGGGCATCTACCACAGCTCTCATACGATTAGGCATAGAGTTTATCAACCGCTCTATGAAATTTTGAGGGATCATCTCCCATTCCTCTTCTATGGCAGTTTTCAACTCCTGCATCGTCTGGGCAACTGGCTGACGAGCCCTAACACGTCTTTTTAGCTCGTCCCACATGTGCTCAATAGGGTTCATGTCTGGGCTCCTGGCTGGCCAGTCCATAACTGTGATGTTCACATCCCGAAGATATTCCCTGACGATGCCGGCCGCATGGGCTCTTGCATTATCATGCATAAAAAGGAAATTTGGGCCCACATAGTCCGCGTATGGCATCACGTGAGGTTCTAAGCACTTACGAATGTACCTTTCAGCATTTAATGTTGGCAGCCGTGGTCCTGTAACAACCTCAAGTTGAGTTTTGCCGCTCGCGGATATACCGCCCCAGACAGTCCATGAGCCACCGCCATAAGCAACCCTCTCTTCAAAGCAGCATTGTGCGAAACGCTCTCCCTTACGTCGGTAGACCTTCTTCCTTCCATCATTGCCATGTAACACAATTTTAGACTCATCAGAAAAGAGTACACGGCTCCAATCTTGCTGTGTCCAATTTAAATGACTGCGTGCGAAATGAAGGCGCGCTGTTCGGTGGGCTCGCGTTAGTTTGGGCCCATTAGCTGGCTTGTGTGGTACCATATCGCGTTCTTTTAACCTTCTCCGAACAGTTCGAGCGCTTACAGATACTCCGTGGAAGTCGCGAAGTTGGTTTTGTATCTCAATGGAGGTAAGGTGACGATTTCTCAAGCTGGTCGTCACGATGAATCGATCCTGCCTTTCAGTTGTGACCCGAGATCGTGGCCTTCCTTGGCGACGAACAAAGCCGCCAGTCTCTAGGTACCTCCGATAAACATTTCGGACCGCAGATCGACTTAAATTAAGTTGAGCACTCACGTTTCTTTGGCTGTGTCCGGCCTGAATAAGTGCCACAGCTTGGGCGGCAATTTCAGGTGAAGTATCCATAGATTATTGATAGAACCTCACCTTAATGTTAAGAATAAGTAATGTTTGTTGCAAAACCAAAGATATCAATCACTTTTTCAAGAATTAAATCCAAGTAAACCAATAAAACCTGATTTTCTTAGTATTCGATTGTTTGATATCAACAAACAGGCTCCAAATTGTCTTTTGTTTCTTTAAATTCTGTGTTCGAAATTCAAAAAAAGACTATTGAATGAAATTGTGAATGTGCCAGGTTAAAAACTGCATAAAAACTTTTTGCTCGACCTAATATAAAATTTTAGCTAGGACCAAACGAAACTGAAAATACAAGGTGGGCCAATAGATGAGTCCAGAAGTGTATATAGAGTTATGAGTAATAACTCTGTATATATTAGACAAATCTACTGATAAGTAAGTCATAACTTATGACTTACTTAGGCTCTAGACAAGTGACATTCTGTCAGCGGTAGCGTAGCGAAAGCGATTGTCAGATCGTCAAAAAAGTATGGGATTGACAAACGCTGTCGAAATGTCATGTGATCAATCCCCTATATTTTAGCATTTCGACAGTCGCACTTTGTTTAGAGCCTCGTCCATTCAAGAAATGTACGGAAATGTACGGATAGGTAGAAAATTTAAAATGAGCGTCTTTAAATTGAAATGGATAAGTTGAATAAGAAACACTAAACCAGCAGAACCATAGAATATTTGTAGTATGCATAAAAATATTGAAAGAGTATTTCTTTAATTTAACGGTTACGGTCATACTAAGTATTGGTGTAGATCCATAAATCGTATTTTAACCGGAAAAGTGACATATAATGGAGATGATGAAACAAAATTATCAGCACAAGTTCATAAACATTAAAAAAATACAAAATGAATAAAACATTAGACTTGTATCATTTCACGCCTTTTCTGCCTCCTCATGATGTAAGTCAACCACATGTCAACTGTAACACAATTAGTTAAAGCAGATCCTGTCTTCTGTATCTTTTACAGAAGACAGGATCTGCTTTTACTAGTTTTGTTACCATTGATATGCGGTTGCACAAAAATAATGTTCAATCCAGTACCTACAATATACCACTATATTAGCTGTAGACGCTGGATTAGTTCGGATCCAAAATGTAGAGGCGCCACTGTCTACTTTAGTTGGCACAAAAATGCCGTAAGAGGGCACTCTTTTTTTTTTTTTTTTTCGGTTGGGAAATCATCCAATGACTTCCCCCGCTCTGGGCGGAGCGGGGGGGCATGTCAGACTTGTACTGACTAAAACCCACCCATGTTCCTTCTATTGCCCTTTACGTTCCGAGGCCGCGGTATCTCTTTCATACAACCCGCAACCCCGGCAGGTGGAGGCTCTGGCAAGCCCCTCTCCTTTGCTGACTCTCTTTGAGGCGCGCGTGAAACACGAACGCGCCGTCGACACGGCCTGTCGTCAATAGACGGACGGACGGTGAGCTACCCATTGCTCAGCCGTCCACAGGCCCGCATCTACGGTGGCCGGGAGTCGTCTCGCGGCGCCCGGCGCCCTGGGCGTCTCCCGCGGAAGCTGGGTTGGCCTGATGTTCTCTCTCTCAAACGCCCGGCCTCCTCCTTTGCTAGCATTACTGCTTCGCAGAAGGAGGTAACCGCTTCCCATTCCCTCTCGCTCCGGACCATAGCCTGAACCAGGGCCAGACGCGAGAGATCGCCGCCGCCGATCGCCTCCACGAGGGCACGGCGGTGCTCCGCCCCGCGCTGGGCAGATCGCCACTGTGTGCTCCACCGTGTCCTCCGGGCGATCGTCACAATGGTGACACCCGGGCGTTTTCTCCCGCCTGATGATGTGCAGGAACCTCCCGAAACTTCCGTGTCCGGTGAGGACCTGCGTCAGGCGGTAGGTGAGGACGCCATGACGCCTCTCCAGCCACTCCTCAAAGAGGGGACTTACCGCCACTATTGTGGCGTGCCCTAAGAGGGCACTCTTTACCTGTATACTTATAGTTCTGTTTGATATGGTACCTCTTTAGATCACAGACCAAGACCGTAACAGTGATTATGCTGCCATCTAGTAAATATTCGTTGTATCACTTACAGGCCACTCTGGTTCTATCAATATGATCAATTTGAACTGGAAAAAATCATAAACTAAATATTGTAAAAAAATGAGTTAGGCCACTATAGTTCTCATGGCCTCAATTATAACTGGCGTATTATAAACCAATTGCAAAATGTTGTGCGTAAGCGCGATCAGCCAACAGACACAAATTTCGAGACCAAGTTGTACTTTTTGTGAATGAAAACAGTTTTATATCTTTTTCATTTCCTGTTTGAAATATAAAATTCGGGAGAAAGTTGCAAAGATGAATAAAGGAAAACTATGAAAGTCGATCCAGAAACACTAGAGCACCAATGCAGTCAATCAGCAGTTGTGATGACTTCCCGCCATTACCGCTGCAGATAAAAAGTTAAAGGAAAATTAGCAGATCATCCATATAGACGAGAAAAATAATGTATAAGTACCTAATAAAAATATGTTGATATTATAAAGTAATAAGTAAGTAAGTATAGACAAAGTAAATAGAGGGGAAGTAGGTTATCTCCGGCCCAATTCGCGATATAATTGCCTACTGTCATAGGGTTGTCACTTTTAGCTAAATTTTAATTCAGTACCTATAAATTGGCAAGGGTCGAGAAGTTGTATTTTTTACTTTTATTTTCTGGGTACAGGGTTTGTCAGGCCTCTCTAATTTGTACTATCACAAATTCATTAGTTTAAAGCCCAGCCCTGTCAAAGATCTCATAATAGTCAATAAAATTCAACAATGGTTTTCCTATCAAATATAGAAATGTATTTAAGATACAGAGCAGCATTATTTATAATAACAAAAGATAAAATAAACCGAGCGGCGGCGGCACGGGGTGGTGTGGGCGCCGCTGTCCGCGCTTCGTTCGCAACCACAGCGGCAACGTCGCGGTCCCGACTCTTCATGTCACCGCTATCAAAAGTACAAACATTCTAGTGGGAAAGTAGACCTACCTACCTACTTCGCGATAACTCGCGGTACTTCTTAGCGATAAGACCGCCATTGTAACCATAGATTTAACATCTTTTTGTAAAACAGTTTTGTTTCGTAGATTTTGGTGTGCAATAAAGTATATTCTATTCTATTCTACTTCCTCTGTGTGATAGAAAACTAATATGCTAATACAACAAAAAGAAGTCAGTAGGTAGGTATCTCATTATGAAGTAAAAAATTGAATTATGCTAGAATAAATGAGTAGCTTACCTTTCCTGTTCAATAGGTAATTTGAACTGAGACAATTCTGGAATTGATGAATTATTAAGACACCCAAACACACAGCAATACTTTCTCCCGCGGTTATCAGACATTTTTTATTCGTTTAGCGGTGCCGAAAAGCCGTGACGCGCGAACCTCGTGCAGTGTTAGCCCCGACTGGCGCACCTCGAAAGGAGCCGAGATTTTGTTTAGTGTGCGTGCGGCGACGCATAGATACTACGGCGCACACATACAAGCCGCGCGCTATGCGTTTGTATGAAGATAACGTACTTCCCCTCTTTATACTATGGTATAGAGCAGGGGACGGCAACCCGCGGCCCGCGGGCCGCATGCGGCCCGCGGATGTCTTCCTTGCGGCCCGTGAATGTTTTGTAAATAAGTTATAATTATCAAAATCAACGCATTAAGTAAGCGCGCCTTTTAACGCCTCTGCTCGGCAACACTTTGAAATGTGTCATACTAGCTGATGTTCTCAAAGCTTCTTCTATGAATCCAATGATCTTGTTAAATGCCATCTGATTTTGACGAGTTGAAAAAGTTTGCTAAGAAGTTCATTACAATTTTTCAATCGTCAATTATAAAAAAAATAAATTTGCTTCTCGTCTTACAGATGAGCATTTGAAAACTATTCTACAGCCAAAAATACCACCCCGGGACAAGGGCTTGCACGGCAAAGCCTGGGTCCTGGCCTTGGAGGCTCTCGGGCCCCGACTATTAGGGCTCCTAAGATGCTTGTATGCTTGGCGAGGGGCCAGTTCCCACTTCGTTGGAAGACGAGGAAGCTGGTCTTCATACAGAAGCCGGGGCGCCCTGTAGACTCGCATTCCGGCCCATCGTGCTGCTCCACGAGGTGGGAAAGAAAGAACTACTACTCTTTGAAAGAGTAATTGCAAACCGCCTCGTCGGGCACATTGTGGGGACGAGGCCGGATCTTGCGGAGCACCATGTATGGTTTCCGCGGGGGGCGCTCGACGTTGGACGCCATCATGCGCGTAAGAGCCCTCACGACGGAGGCTGTAGTGTTCAGGGGTGGGGTCGTCATGGCAGTGTCTCTCGACATTGCCAACGCGTTCAACACCTTGCCTTGGGGCTGCATCATTGAGGCTCTCCGGTACCACCGGATGCCGACCTACCTTCGTCGTGTGTTTGGGGCATATCTGACAGACAGGGCCGTCATCTATCCCGGTCGCTCTGGAGAGTGGAACCGGCGAGACATGTCGTGCGGTGTCCCACAGGAATCGGCCTTGGGGCCACTCCTCCTCTCCTCATCAGTTACGACTGGGTGCTGCGCGCCTACCTCCCTAGCGTCGTCAGCGTAGTTTGCTACGCTGACGCCGCTAGGCATCACCGCGAGGTGTCACCATTGTGATGATCGCCCGGAGGACACGGTGGAGCACACAGTGGCGATCTAGTCAGCTGGGGCGGAACGCCGCCGTGCCCTCGTAGAGGCGATTGGCGGCGGCGATCTCTCGTGTCCAGCCCTGGTTATGTCTATGGTTCGGAGCGGAGTGGAATGGGATGCGGTCACCTCCTTCTGCGAAGCAGTCATGCTAGCGAAGGAGGTGCCCGGGTGTTTGAGGCAGAGAACCTCAAACCAACTCAGCCACCGCGGGAGACGCCAAAGGCGTCGGGCGCCGCGAGACGACTCCCGGCCACCGTAGATGAGGGCCTGTGGACGGTGAGCAATGTGTAGCTCACCGTCCGTCCGTCTATTGCCGACAGACCGTGTCGACTTCGCGTTAGTTTTCCACGCGCGCCTCAAAGAGATGTCAGCAAAGCAGATGGACCTGCCAGGGCTACCGCCTGCCGGGGTTGTGGGTTGTTCGAAAGAGATACCGCGGCCCCGGAACGTAAAGGGCAATAGAAGGAACATAGGTGGGTTTTAGTCAGTACAAGTCTGTCTGTCTAGTCTCAGTCTCCAGCTCCACCCAGAGCGGGGGAAGTTATTTGATGATTTCCCGTCTGCAAAAAAAGCTATTCTACAATTTGTCACGACAAATATGACCCGCCTCTCAAATGCAACCTCAGACATCACACTAAAATTTGTGTAAAATCGGTTTCCTAATTAGGTAGGTAGCTTGTAGTTTACATTTCTTTATTTTTGTCTTGTTTTATAGCTACATATAAAGCCCAAACTTAAAAACATAATGCAAGTATTACGTGTACGAATCAAATTCCCTACGTTTTAACAATTTTCAAAGGCATTTATTTTTTTATAGAATATGACCAAATTGACCAATTGAGCAGGTATTGGGCTTCTTGGGTTTATGCGAGTAAAATGACTGCGGCCCGCCTTTAGTTTAATTTGTCACCTTGTGGCCCTTTCTTGCCAAGAGGTTGCCGACCGCTGGTATAGAGGATAACTCATGAACTACCTACTTAAGCAATGTAAACAAAATTGACATGGGACCACTTTTCTTTTTGTTTAAGTTGCATAAAAACGTAATGCAATTCCGTCCCTTTTTAAACGACAAAACAAAGCGATGTTCTCAATTCGACACGTACACTTATCTTTTTTCTCGTACCCACCTACCACCGTGCACCGTTCAAAAGCTAACTCAGCCCATCAGCTAGTAACAATTCAACAACTCAGTCAATAAAATTTCCTAACAAAATAAAAGATTGCCTCATTATAAGATTACTTCATACACGTACTACATTGCATATACCAGGAAACACGACTAAATAAGATAGCATACTTCTGATACACCATATCTATAAACTTCTTAATTCAGTCGCGTATAAAGGCTAATAACACAAGACCAAGGTTACCCGGTTTTTGTAGGACTGACATCGCTGGCCCGCAGTTACTTGTCACATTGAACAACTGAGTGAGCGCACGATAGGTAAGTGATAATAAAATTAATGTAATATTTTTCGTACAAAAGTTTACATAGCACTTTTTCACTATTGGTTTAATCTGTTATGTTTTTTTTTTACTAAACGAACATGTTTTATTAGTATTTTTGTTTGAAAGTAACGTTGTATACTTACCTACAGTTTTCAATTATAACTTGGGAACCTTAAGTCGGCACAAACATACAACCGGCAGAATAAACAATGGATAGGTACTGAAAGCGACGCCCCTTTACAGAACGCACTTTTACGCTTCAGTTAATTTTTGTTTCAATATAAGTAAATCACTTTGATTCATTTTATAGTCAGATGTTACACTTCGAGTGATAGATTATTATTATTCCTAACCCTTATTCTACCAATGCTGAAAGAAACAAAAACATAACAGACTCAAAACGCCTGATTTCGTCATAATAGTAAAAAAAAAACATTATACAGCTTGGGTATGTTATGCAAACTTTGATAGGACAGTTTCCCAATTTAGGTTCTAAAGAATTTCCAAAAGATACAGAAAGAGCGGTTTTGTCCAGGAGGCGTATTCGCCCAATGTTTTTGAAAGACCGATAAAAACTTATCCAATCCGAAATTATCAGCGAATTGATTTGTGTCCCAACGCTCATACGCTGACTTTACCTACTCGATACCTAAGTAGTAAAACAAATAAAAATAGTATAAATATAAATAGCAATAATTGTGAATAATATGGTTGTCATGCCTCAAAGATTTGACAAGAATAACTACTGTCCGAAACTATAAAGAAAATAATAAGCCGCCTCGACTACCTTGTTGTGGTGGGTACATATTGTGGTGATCGCTAGCATAATTCTCAGGTCGCGCAGTATTAATGTCATTCAAATCCTATTATGCAAGGCGATTGGGATAATTCTCGCCCTTGCGCCTTGATAAGGCCTGTCCCACCCAAGCTACCAATTGTCTCAAGTTTAATAACCTTAATACAACCTTTTCTTAGGGATGGGAAATCATCAAACAAATTCCCCCGCTCTGGGCAGAACGCAAGGTAGTGTCAGACTTGTACTGACTAAGACCCATCCATGTTGCTTCTTTTGCCCTTTGTGTTTCGGGGCCGCGATATGTCTATCGAACAACCTGCAACCCCGGACATAATATAGTCTGAGATCGTGGGTTTAGGGATACATGGTTAGAAGTAGAATAAACAATAAATTAATCGCTGACTGTTTACACTGCGAGTACTGCTCTCGTTCGGTCAAAGAGGGTACAAGATACTCGCTTAGTGACACACTGGGCGGGCAGAACACTTCCTGAGAGACTTATTAGATGCATAAGCACAGCAGCAAGTTATCGCCAGTCACAGTTGCTCTCTCGTTCATGGGTCAACGACAAAACTATCCGAACTCGCTCGGTGATGTGGCTAGCCATCTCGTTAAGTATTAGCTACTAGCTCTACGGGACTGGTCCAAAAACTGTTTATTGTTAACTGTTGTATGTTTCTCCAGAATCCAGAATGTCTATAGCCCTGTACTACACGCCTGGGTCGGCGCCTTGCCGGCTAGTGTTACTGGTGGCTGCTGCACTCAACATCCAACTGGACTTGAACCTCATGAACTTGAGAGGAGGAGATCAGTTCAAACCGGACTTCTTGAAGGTAAATTGAAGTATTAACATCAAATAATCTACATAGCATATGAGCATAGCTAGCCTCTCGGTGGGAGGGAATGGAACATAAGACACTACGCGGGCCAAGTGTTTTCGCTGTCTCAACACAGCATAAGCTTGTAACGTAGTTTAATCCAGAATATTCGATGATGAAAGAAGTCTTTATTTCAAATTATCACTACAGGTTGCGCAGTAAGTGTAGAGCTCGGTTCTCCCTATTCACCGATGTAGGCAATGCTCCAATCCAAACTGTTACATTACAGGTAAATCCTCTCTGTGAAGGAGCTAAGCAAACATGACTGGGGCAAGTATGGTGTAATACTGAAAAAAAAGCTTAAAAAATACACACATAAGTTGGAAGCAGACTTATGCCCCGTTCCAATAAACAAAAACGACGAACACGAACGAGCAAAACGAGTCGTTTTTGTTTATTGGAACGGGGCATAAGCAGAGTAGCTATTTACTTTACCACGACTGTTGTGCAATGAACACAATGGAAAAATAATGAATGCTAAAAAATCGGCCAAGTACGGGACTCACGCACCAAGGTTTCCGTATAAACTTGCGCCATATCTTCTGACTGCGTAGACTTAGAGGGTTGATTTTTTCAAAGCTCGAAGGGACCATAGACTTAAGTATACGGTTTTAATTTCAACTCGCACCACGCATTCCCGACATAAAGGGTCTTGAACTCTTGATAGACGGTCGGATAAAAAAGTGATCCAAAAAGGGTTCCGTTTTTTTTAATTTTGTGGTATTGAACCCTAAAAACATCGTAGAGAGAGTTTACGTAAACTGATGTTTTTAGGGTAACTCCTAACCAAATACCATTCAACATTTCAGCTGAACCCTCAACACACAGTGCCCACAATAGTCGATGGCGACTTCTCTCTCTGGGAGTCCCGGACCATCGCCAAGTACTTGGTGAACAAATATGGCGAGGACAGCAGCTTGTACCCCACTGAACCGAGGGCCAGGGCGCTGGTCGATCAGAGACTGGACTTCGACTTAGGAACGCTATATCCAAGATTTTCACAATACTTCGTAAGTATTCTTTTTTTACTAAATCCTTGTATGAAACATCTGAATTGGAATGTATGTTTATACTAGCTTTTGCCCGCGGCTTCGCTCACGTTATATTCGGGGTAACACAGTTCCCCCTCTTCTGATTTACAGGTACCTGCTACCTGTAGTTTTTGCCCTAGCGCCTTATTTATTGTTTTAGCAATGCTAAGTTTTCCCTTTTCTTCATATCTCAATCTTTTTTTAAAAAAAATACTCTATGTCCGTCTCCAGGGTCCCAACTATCTCTGTACCAAAATTCATCAAAATCGGTTTAGCCATTAAGGCGTGAAGACGTAACAAACAAATAAACAAACTCACTTTCGCTTTTATAATATTAGTAAGGATTTCTATAAAAAATCTATGAGGCACATTCTCATTAGTTATTATTAGGGAACCTCCCATTACAACTATACATGATTGACTTCTATCTAGTATCCCCAAGTCTTCGGCGGAGCTAAGGCAGACGAGGCGCTATACAAGAAATTGGAAGAAGCGCTGGTGTTCCTGAACACCTTCCTGGAAGGTCACACGTACGCTGCAGGAGACCAGCTGACCCTGGCTGACCTCGGGCTCGTGGCGACGGTATCCACCATTGAAACTGCGGGCATCAGTTTGGACAACTATGCCAATATTCAGAAGTAAGTTGCTACATCACCCATCTCCATCTTACATCAGTGTGGGAAAGAGATGGAGCTATAGGCAGAGAAGTGTACCTACCTATACCTAAAAGTACAGCCACATATCGCCAGCTATCGTTTAAGCCGTATGTTTTTTTTTTAAACCTTGCCCTACACTAGGAATTTCTCCTGTATCGTGGGTCTGGTTACAAACATTTAAACTCACATACACAAACAACCAGACCCGAAACAACTATCTGCAGATCATACAAATATTTGTTCCGTGCGGGAATTGAACCCGCGACAAGCAGCGCGGCAGTCGATCGCTCAGCCACTGCGCCAACCGTGTCGTCAATGTTAAGCAAAGAAGATCTCCGGAACGTAAATGGCAAAAGAAGGAAAATGGGTGGGTTTTAGTCAGTAAAAGTCTGACACTCATTCCGCCCAGAGCGAGGGGGAAGTATTTGATGATCATCCGCAAAAAAAGGTCCGCAGCTAGCTGTACGGCCTACCCACCCTGTGGGAAAGATAAATGACGATTCGTTTGAACATTGAGAGTCAGCCGAAAATTAATATATTTTTCTGCACAGGTGGTTCGAGCTAGTCAAAACCACGGCACCGGGATACAACGAAGCAAATGAACCCGGTATACAAGCATTCAAAGAAATGTTAGCTCAGCTAAAAGCTAAAACTGAATTATAAGTTCCTAAATGTGTATTGTCAACGTGTATCCATTTGTTATTGCTAGATATACCGGGATTATTCTTTAAATATTGCTTTAGGTCGAATTTACATTTCACTGAAAGTGACTGAATTTACCAGTTTAAATTAGGAACTAGGTATTTACTTTTACTTGTATACTCAAAATAAAACGCAAAAAATATATTTTTAATTTTATTCGTGCCTTATAACCTAAACTTATACCTATTAATAAATTGAGAATGTAAAACGGTGTAACTTGAAAAACAACATTTGTGAAAGTGACAGCAATATGTACTGTATATACGAGCCGGCTCCATTCATTTATCCAAATTCCGACGATATGTAAAATGTCCAGTAGGTTTACTATGATGTCATAAAGCAGTGTTATTCCAATTTGAGAAAGAAATGGCGCTGTATCCTGTATAGCTTTGTCTCTTTCTCGCACAGGTATAAGTACTGCTTTAGAACGTCATTTTAGGGTAGCAGTTTCCTAAGACTCATTTAATAAGACTCTTTTTCCAATGGGCAAAATCTGTGAACTTCAGCACTCCAAAAACTTAAGGGGGCAGACATTTTGTAAACCAGCGAAGGGTCAATAAAACCATAGTTTCCAAAAAAACGCTTCTTGAAGTCTATAAGTCAATAGACTTATAGACTTCAAGAAGCGTTTTTACAATAGTACCTTCATTCGACTCGTCATGTGTATAAAGGAATGGAGCGAACGTTCCGGGTGTACGTAGGTTACTTCTTCAGCATGCTGTTGACGAGTCCCTTGAATGCATCCAGTCCTTTCTCGTTGGCTTCTTGGTAGCCGGGAGCAGAGCTCTTTACTGTCTCGTACCATCTGCAAGTATTGTAAGAATAGCTATAGCTCACAGTACTTGTAGCGGAATTGCCAGAGATGTATTGTTTTTTTTTGCATTGATACAGTAGGTTCCAGCTTGAAAGATGACGATGACGTGTTGGACCCGTTAGCTAGCGCGCGAGAGAATCAGGGGCAGGTCGCTAGTAGGTATAGGTACTTATATTGTTTTCACGTAAAATTGAATAAGTGATATATACAATTTTTGTAGAAACACCATCATAAATTTTCCTGCCCTTGTCCCAGTCTATTTGGTGTCGGCGCAACACGTTTTGTAGAAACACCAAATGACGAAAATTCAGGATTGAGTAATGCACATAAAATAGAAATGAATCGATTGAATAATAATATTCTTATCGAAATGATTAAGTAGATAAATTCTAATATTCTGTAAACAATCCAGATAACATATCATAATATCCTAAATCTACTAATTGATTAACGTTCCTTTCGCCTACCAGTTACCACCCAGCGCCTATTTCTCTTTCAAATGTTCACTGATTAAATATCCGCGAAAAAAATATTTTGTAATATCTAATATATAAAATTTCCGTGTCAAACGGCTCGACCGATTCTTATGAAATTTTGGGTACATATTGGGTAGGTCTGAGAATCGGCTAACATCTATTTTTCATACCCCTAAACCTCAGCGGGTGAAACCGCACAGCTAGAGTTCTTATAAAAAAAACTGGATATCTTCATTAGATCGTAAGCCATTTCTCCATTTAACAGATATATTACGGAAAGGGGAAATCGGAAATTATTCCAAAGGAACATATCTAGGTCCTGAACTGTCTTCATGGGAAGTTTCATTGAAATCCGCTCAGGCGTGACGTCATGGCAAACGAACAGACTCACATACACTAATAATATCAGTAAGGACGATCGAATAAATACCTTTTAATGTTAGAATACTTCTTGAAGTCGATATCCGAGGCTTCGAAGCTGGACACGCCAGCGATGAGACTAAGGTCGGCGACGGTGAGGTTGGGGCCTGCGCAGTACTTCTGGCCTTCCAGGAATGTGTTGAGGAGCTGAAGAGCATCTTCGATTTTGGCCAGCTTCTCCTTGTCAGCGGGTGCGCCGCCGAACACTTGCGGGTACTGAACGTGTAAAATTGCTGTTAGAAACTGGCTTGACATGGGTAATAAAAACGCAGTAATTATGCATTGTATTTGAAAGCTATACGTCAGCTAGCTATGCTTAGCTATACTTCAGCTGTGAACTGTGCTGAGCAATACTCTAAGAATAATCTTAGGGGTCTCGTATTAGACACAATTATTTACTTCATATTGAATGGCTTTTAGCAGATAATAGATAATAGGAAAAAAAACTCCAAAGGTTGTACAGTCAACATCAAAAGTCGATGACAACATTCAGATTTTCAAAATCACTGTGCATTATATCATCATCATAGAGCGCCAGTATTGAATGAACATCATTAAAGTTCAAAATTAACTGAACACTACTCGTCAAAGGTCACTGAACACCATTTTGTCAAAAATTGCCGATCGTTATAATATCCGAAAACATCTTAACATTCAGTTTTACAAAAGTCACTGAACAATATAAAATACTTGTTTTTGTTTTCTAGTGCAATCACGGCTAACTAAAAATGTGCGCGTTACTATCTTCAGAGTTTTAAAACCATTCTTGTCCTATCTAAACTATATCATGTAAAAAAAAGTTAAATGGATGAACTTTTCTACCAACCTACTTGGACCGAGTGAAAATGCATAAAAAAGCATGGCAGGCAGCTGTCAACGCCTCTTTTTCTTTTTTTGGTTTAAAAACAAAAGACGACAGAAGAATATGGTGTCAGTTATCCATTGCGCTTTACTGGCAAATAAACATTATAATGCCATTTAATAATCTCTGCTGCCGCGGCAAATTGCCGCCTAGCGGACAGACCTCCGGTGCGATCATGGTGGCATGGGGAGAGTGATTGTCGCAACTCCGTGCAGGGCACGCCACAATAGTGGCGGTAAGTCCCCTCTTTGAGGAGTGGCTGGAGAGGCGCCATGGCGTCCTCACCTACCGCCTGACGCAGGTCCTCACCGGACATGGAAGTTTCCAAACATCCCAAAAATAATGCTATTTAAAACCTATTCACTTATTTTCATTTTGGTATTACGTCGAGTTTGAAATAGGATTGATAGCTGTCACATGTGCTGGAGAGATATATTTTTTTCAAAATAAAAATCTATACATATAATAAGACTGTAAAAGATCGATTTCTGTACATTGAAGATTTTTATGAAAAATTGTTACAGGGGGTCTTAATTACCGTAATAGAAGCCAAAACAACAATTTTTAAAATTTTTGTCTGTCTGTCTGTCTGTCTGTCTGTCTGTTTGTCCGGGCTAATCTCAGAATCTACTGGACCGATTTTGACGGGACTTTTTTTATTTGACTCAGTATCACCTGGAGAGTAAACTGGGATATAAATAATCACGCCGATGAACTTAGGGGGCAGGCAGGAAATTGAATCTCAGAATCTACTAAACCGATTTTAATGGGACTTTTTTTTATTTGACTCAACATTACTTGGAAGGTAAAGAAGGATAGAAATAATCACGCCAATAGACTAAGGGGGTAGGCAGAAAATTGAATCTCGGAAACTACTGGGCCGATTTTAATGGGACTTTTTTATTTGACTCAGCATCACTTGCAATAATCACGCCAATAGACTAAGAGGGTAGGCAGGAAATTGAATATCAGAAACAAAGTAACTATGCCACGCGGACGAAGTCGCGGGCGGAAGCTAGTAATAAATATATTAACTGTATTGATTTATGTAACCATTTAATTTTATTGATAATAAGTAAAAGGGTGGTGATTTACATTTGCATGTGTCTACTTAATTTATATACCAAACACATATACGTACCGAAATACACACACATAAAACCCAAAATTATATTATATTGTATTTTGTTCAGGGACTTTAGAGATAAACGATGGTATGCTATTTTTGACAAAAATTTGTTCAGAGACTTTAGAGACGAAGAATGTTATGCCTTTTTTTACTATAACTTTGTCTAGTAACTTTTGAAAAGTGGTGGTCACCTACTTATGCCCTTTTATGATAATCATGCATTTCTGGTGCTTGTCATGTTGATCGATTTAGGTGTAATACGGTGTACAGTGATTTTGAAAATCTAAATGTGGTCATCAACTTTTGATGCTGACTGTACCTAAGATGCTAAATGCATTCAGTGGCACAGAAGAAACTCGGTATGTAATGGGTGGTCCCCTATCCTCGGATTAACCTAGGCAAGCGCGGTTTAACCACAAGATCGACCTGAACGGCAATTATCATGTAAACACGACCTCCTCAGTAAGTCAAGTCGTCATATACACACAAAAATACTCACGAAGTAATCAGCAAATCTCTGGTACAAAGTGCCGATATCGAAGTACAGGCGTTGGTCGACCAGAGCCCTCGCCCTCGGCTCCTCAGGATACAAACTGCTTCCCTTGCCGTATTTGTTCACGAGGTAGGTGATGATGGCTCTCGACTCCCAGATGGATAGGCCATCGTCTACCAGAGTCGGTACTGTGTGTTGGGGGTTGAGCTGTGGAATGTAGGAGACTGTTAGTCAACATCATCGCATCGCTACTGCGCCCGTGCGGTCGTAAGGGTCTCCGAGATTAATGTTTACATCCACATATATTAGGTAGTAATCTATAAAACTATGTTGGTTTTACAAAACACGCACTAATATTAAGGAGACTGTTCGAGATGCCTTGGACCCTTTGCAGCAGCGACGCGGCACGCTAACGTCTGATCGCTGCAAAGCCATCAGCGTGCGCAATGTGCATCTACAAACAGCCTGCGACGGGCGTTCAAAACAGCTACGGCTTACTAACGTAATAAAGAAATGAATGAGTGTTCTTCTCAATCTGAACCGATCGAGAAGATCATTCGTTCCTCGCAGTTTTTTTAAGTCTTCAAAATAATCAGTTCATGGGATTGTTGCGACAGTATTATTATCACTATATTCATCTTTGAAAACTCTTATTACTATGAGGTGTCTACTACTGATTACAATGCAATTTCTTTTATTCAGGTATGTCCTTCATAAAACTGCCAAAATACATATACGAAACTGGCTGTTACCTACCTACCATGAGATAATGATACTATCTTTTAGCTTTTTTCCCAAACTCGTTCGCTCCAAACCCTAGGTTATCGTCTGAATCTGCGCATTCCGAGCCGAGCCAGTCATTACGTCGTACCATTTTGACAGCAACCGGTTTGACAGTTGATTACCTGCGGGAGGTGGGTAGCCACAGCCGCGCATATTTTTAACCGACGAAAACAAAAAAGGATGAGGTTCTAATTTCTTTTCGTTTTTTTTAAATTTTCCGATTAGGTATTTTTAAACTTCGATGTTTCCCTAGGATAAGTTATGTAGGCTTTCAGGTATATGTTCTGTGGTTGTTCCTAGTCTTACCTACTATCTAAATCATACTAGTCTTTGATCTTTTATGGTAGATATGTTTTATGTAAGTACAATCTATTTACACGACTGAGTTAAAATTTCAGATCTATAGGGTAATCCGAAAAGAAAGAATGATATAAAGGTATGGTAGTATAGTAGTAGGTAGGTATAGGTAAAGAAAATAGGTACAGACGACTGCATATCAAGCTACTACAATCTGTCAGATTTCTTTGATAGATTTTCGACTTTATTTCTAAAGTATTAGGTTCAAGTTTCATTGGGAAAAATTGACAGTTTCGGGTAGCTTGACCTGCTGGCGTCTGTACATTGTACTTGTACAGTTTCTAGTTGGTAGTAACTTTTAGAAAAAATACCTAAACACTTATTTACCAGCGGCGGGAAAACCATAGGAAAAAACGGTATCCTTATAGGATTACTTTGTTGTCTGTCTGTCTTTCAAGAACCTTTATCTCGGGAACGCGTGAAAGAATCGAGTTGAAATTAAAACATACAGGTACTCAAGTCTGTGGTCCCTTAATTGGAGCTGTGAAAAAATCAACCCTATAAATCTAGGCAGTCAAAATATATATATTTTGCAAGTTAGTACGAAACCCTCGGTGCGCGACGCACTTGGCCGGTTTTTTTATATTTCTATGGGGCCAAACATACGGCAAGCAGACTGGGGCCTTAGTCTGCTATTACAATGGTGTCAGCAGAATGGTCGATCACTGATCGCATAATGGTTAATTTTGACAAGTTTGGTAATCTACTACCTACATACTAAACTTGTCAAAATCAACCATTATGCGATCAGTGATCGACCATTCTGACACTATTGTAATAGCAGACTAAGGCCCCTGTTTAGAAACCCTAACATCACAAAGAGAAGTAGATTATAAGTGCAATCCAAGCTTGTAGCACAATAAATATATGGCTTGTAGGCTTGTATTAAAATAACGCCATTTCTACATATTAACCTGCTACAATAGTCAATAAAGACTACCTAGGTAACTCTACAACCATTTATTTGTGTAAAATGTATGACTAAAAGTTTCGTTGAACGATATGAATCTTCATTGGGACTCGAGCCGCCTATCATGAAATGTATATTTATCCAAGTAAATAGATAAATGTTTATTCAAAACATTATCTAACTTTACCACACTAGTGTGCAATGGAAACGCACGTTGTCCTCATAAAGGTCCATTGACCCTAAATTCCTACTGCAAAATTACATCACTGACTGTCTAGTCCGACCTTCAACTACTGTTATGGTATTTTACACCTAATGCTATACGATTTAGAGTTGAAACCAGGCTGTTTATGGCAATTTAGATACGTAGTTCGATAGGAAACGCTGGCCGATTGCCATGGGTTCCTAGCATTATATACGGGATTAGGAAATTGAATGAAACAGCAGGCGAAGAATATGAGAAATAGAGGTAAGTAAATACGTTTTTGAGGGTTCTATGTAGGGTTGCCAACTATAATGTTCAACAGTATTATACTGTTTTTCACTAAATTATAATTTTTACTGTTGAACAAAAATAAAGTATACAAAATACTGTTTTCGTACCACTTGCTCAAAAAAGTGACATTCTATGCCACAAAAAGCGAACATAACACTAGTCATTTTTAATCTGTTAAAAACAGGGAAAGAAAATTGTACTGAATTTCATTCATGCTCTAGGGGGAGAATGTGATTTAAATTTGGAATAGGTACTTACCGTTCATACTGAACTACATCTGTGTTTACACCATTGAGTTTTTATATAAAGCATTATACCTACATCTTTTTGGAAAAGGAATACGCATTTATTATGCAGTTATGATTATTAAATAAAATTACGAAAACCGACGAGGCCGTATTCAGAGCTTAATGCCTTTGCTTTTCCGACAAAAAATATTAGTCTTGGAATTTGTCGTATTTTTGTTATCTTCACATACATAAACGTTAAGTTTATTTTAATTTATTTTTATAAATAAGTTAATGTTCTAAAAATACGTAACGATGTTAAATCAAAGCGACAGTGACAGTGAATAGTCGGATTCAAATCAACTCATCAACAATAAATGTATGTACCAAACAAAAATGTAACTCACTCTATCAATAATTGGACCAATGTTTCGAAAGATAACTTTTACTTTTAATTGTCATTATTTTTAATAAATGCTTATCTCATATTATTATTGTGTTAATTTTTTCGCAAATGGTACGAAAAGTAAAGTATTTTCCTCGGTGATAAAGCTGTCTTAGTCTTGGGTGAACTTAAATCTCTCGCTACACTCAGGACTCGTCTTAAATCCCTCGCTTCGCTCGTGATTTAAGTTTTTAACACCCTCGCTACGCTCGGGAGTAAACCTCGGGTCCTTCGTTACGCTCGCGATGTAAATCGTCACCCGCGACAGAAGACACTGCTTTATCCCCTTGGTTAATAATCTACTATTTCAGCATGCAAACACATTTTCTGATACTGCAGTTACTAAAAGAGTTTTTTTCAGTAATTAATGCTAAGTGGCGGGAGGATAGAAATAAGAGCATCTATTAATTTGATAAAAATGAGCTCTTCATTTATTTTAATTACACTTATAAATGTGGTGAGGCGTATGAAGTTTTTAAAAAAGATTGTAAATTGGTAAGTTGTGCGAGAAGTTCTAAAAAATTATATGTATTTAAAACAATAAATAAATAAAATACTGTTAATTTTTCCAGAATACTGTTTAATACTCTTGACAGACCTGAATATACTTTTTTCTTGTAAAAAAAAGTTGGCAACCCTAGTTCCATGCCACAAAACGATCAAATGGAAGGATCACTTCGTTGTCCGTCTGTGTGTCCGTCAAGACCCTTTATCTCGGAAACGCGTAGAGGTATCGAGTTGAAATGCTTTCTAATATTTTAAAGCGAAAGTGAGTTTGTTTTTGAAGTCTTCACGTCTAAATGGCTAAACCGATTTTGATTAATTTTGGTACAGAGAGTTGGTAGTTGAGACCCTGGAAACGGCTAACTTTTTTTTTTAAATTGAGAAATAAGTGAGAAAGAGGGAAGAAAAGGGAAAACTTAGCTTTGCTATTACAATAAATATGGCGCAAAGGAAAAAACTACAAGTAGCAGTTACCTGCATATCAGGGAACTGTGTTACACCGAATTTAAAGCGAGCGAAACCGTGGGCAAAAGCTAGTTATAACTATATACCCAAATCTGCAGTCGTTTGGTGTAGGTAGAGGAAAAAGCAACCCTCTCAGTCTACCTACTCAGTCGGAAGATACGAATTATGTCGCAGGTTTGTACGGAACCCTCGGTGTGCGAGTCCGATTCGCACTTGGCCGGTTTTTTAGTAATATGTTTATGTACCTATTCATAGAAAACTCACAATGACCATAAAATTACAGATCGGCTACTAATACTGAGTAAACGGTGTAAAATCATGGGGTTATGTCATAACCTCCTACTTTTTAAAAAGTCGGTTAAAATGGTATTTAACTAGGTGATAAAAAAGATAAACTCATTATATTTCCACCGACAGGTTTACCGATAAATGAAAACAGCGAGGCTAAACATGATAAGTAATCTCTTGCACAGATAAACTTATGTACAATACACTAACTGGTAATAAAATACTTAACAGCCAGGTGACAAAGGCAGGGAAGATTCCATTTGTTATTCCAATTATTCGCTATTTAATTAAGGAACAAACGTTTTCCTGAATCTTGACCACAATATTATGATAGAATTGTTTTAATTAAATTAATAACAGCGGACAATAAACAAGCCCTTGCTCATATTATTAACGTTTTAATGTTTGACGAATCTATCTAGATATCTTTACTGTACTGAGCTGAAATTCCTAAGCACTACATCCCGTTACCTACTTCCTCGTTACGTAGTACTACTCCGTGAATTAAATATTTTTTATTTTGTACCTAATTATTTTTGCTAATTCTAATTGTGACTGTATTTAATTTTCTTGATTTTCGGTTTCTGTTTTAGTGAGTTTAAGCGGGATGAGTCATTTGATGATTTCTAACAAATAAAAAAAACTTTCATGAAAAAACCTAGTCAACTTGTTTGCAACAAGCACAATGAATCAATAAAAACTAATATAACAAAATCTTAAAATAACTAGAAATGAACGAGATTTTTAAATTTAAAAATGTGTTAGTTTGTAGAAAACCTTAGAATAAACGTGGTATAGAGTTTAGTACTTAGGTATAGCTAAGAGTTTTGTATGCATAAAAATAAGCAAGAAAGTGACGAATTTAGCCAACGCCCAGTGCTTTGTCTCTTTCCTTCTGGTTAATCAGCAATATTCTAAGTAATGGTTAACCATTATGGTTATAGGTTTAATCGGTTAACCGTTTATTAACCCGATTATTCTGTGTTTGCCCTTGACCATTCGTGAGTAGAACACGCCTCACCTTCAAATACTCAGGTTTGAGGTGCTCCCCGTGGTGCAGGTCCACGAGCTTGAGGTTCAGGTTGAGGTTTAGCGCCTTCGCCGTGAGCAGCACAGCGCGGCAGGGGGCGGAGCCGGGCACGTAGTAAAGGTCGATAGGCATGTTGCTGGGGACAAGTGAAAACATTTATTTGAAAAAAAAAAAGAAATTGCTAGGTAGGTAGGTACACTTATTCAACACAGACTATCTACAAGACATATTCTGCTAAATAAATACAGGAAAAACACGGAAAATAAAGGCACAGAATGTGGGCCGAGGACTAAACTCGAACTCAAACGGGGGTTTAAACCTCGTGAATTTCCGGACTGATGGTTTCCGCAGTAGTCAATGTGTTTGCAGACCAACACACACACACTAATAAAAATAACGAATATACCTAAAAAATATTGCGGTTTTATTAACCTTTTGCACGCTAGCTCCTTTTTACGTTTCTTCAACCGCGACGTCAAATTATTACTAAAAAAATATGTTATGGGACATTTTCGATAATCATTTACCTAGTTAATTATAGTTTAGACAACTTTAGTTGTCTGTGGTGTTTCAGCCATGCGACCGTCTTGCAACTTAAGTGGCAATGGTGTTCAAAAGGTTGACAACGTACCTAGGTCTGATACCGTATCAACTAGAAAAATCCTAATCGCGTATAAGTCAATAAACTTGAAAACTTGTTCCTTGTTACATAATGATCTCTGTTAAAATAAATGAACAAAATATTTATATTGAAACCGTATCTTTTTTGATTTTATCAAAGCAGGTCAATAACTTTTCATAATGAGAACTAAACCAATTAGAAAACCCCAGTCGATCACCAAACTATTTAAAAACTAAAAGAGTTCATCAAATCAAATCGAAATCATTTATTTCAAGGTAGACACTTTTGAACTGCCGAAACATTGACATAAAATGAAGCTACAAATGCTACAATCCCAGTCACAAGGCATAATAACTGTGAAAGTACTGTAGTTCATAAAGGCGCTGTCACAACACACATTCATGTCTGCACATTTGTTGAATTGGAAATAGGAGACTCCCGGCCACCGTAGACGCGTGTTTGTGGACGGTGAGCAATGGTTAGCTCACCGTCTGTCCGACGTCAGGGCGGGCGTGTCGACGGCGCGTTAGTGTTCTACGCGCGCCTCAAAGAGATGCCAGCAAAGCAGAGGCGCCTACCAGGGCCACAACCTGCCGGAGATGCGGGTTGTTCGAAAAAATACCCCGGAACATAAAGAGCAATAGAAGGAACATGTGTAGGTTTTAGTCAGCAGAAGGCTGACACTCCCTCCCCCCCCCCCCCGCCCCCCCCAGAGCGGGGGAAGTTATTTGATGATTTTCCATGCGCAAAAAGGCCGGAATCACCACCTGCACCGCAATGGTTTATTCCCACCCTTCCATTCTCAACGGTGACAAATATAAGGAACTGCCGTAGCACGGAATTAATAAAAACGAAAGGCAAAAACTGGAGGTCACTGGTAGGTAGTAGTGACATGGACGGCGGAAACTAATCAAACAAATTCTCAAACAACTGTGACAAAAGGTAAGGTCAGGTCAAACAAATTACTTTATTTAAAAAAAAAGCTTTTAAGGCTATGCGGAAAATTGAAATCGCATTTGACTAAAAACATGACAAATAAAAAGTAGATGGTTAACGAGGGGCCAAATACAATATAAATGGATTGGGTGAGGAATAAAATGAATTAAACCAAGTCCTTAAGTGATATGGTACAAAGACAAAGAGATGATAAAGGCTTAAGGAAAACATGTAAAAACCCCATTTCACATCCCTTCTCTCATGCTCTTAGGGGCATTAATTTAGTAAAAAGACGATGTTGTAACGGGCACAACAAATCTGGGACTATTGCGGACTATTACTGCTTAGTGGCCACAAGACGATTTTTTTGGCACAAGCCCGACTAACTATTCCCAAACCACTGAAAGCCACAATCAAATGGCTACCACCATAAGCCAGCAAGGCCTTGATAAAACTTGGATATCTTGCAACGATTTTTTTAAACAAGAAAATATCGAAAGCGGTAAACATGAATATAAATCCACAGTCAGGAAGCCACTTCTATTACTATTATTTTCTTTTGTACTCTTGAACCGAATCACAACACTAAATGACATACAAATATCTAAGTAAATAGCTACCTAGAAATATTCTCAGCTTCACCAGCCATGGTTGCTTCAAAAAGTACTCCGTGGTTGCTGTTTAGCGAAAACGAATTGTAAGTACAACTTCAACTCTTTTGTGGACGAGAGATACCACAATTTTGCCAATAACTCGTGTACTGGTACAAAAACGCAATACAACCGGTGAATTATTTCAATTCAAACTGACAAGTTGACAGATCTTTTGCCATAAGGTATTAATTATTTTAATTATGTACTCTTTGCAACAGATTAAACATAGAAATATTACTTCATGCCACTGAAGAAAAACCGAGAACCCTTACATGTGTCTAGTTCTATCCATAGCGCTTACCTTACTTAGCTGGCTACAATAAAAAAAACTCTTGGTTCTACAACGAAACTAGCTACGATTAAAAGATTGAAACTAATAAATAATACCAATCGATACCAAAACCCGTTTATTGCGAAAGTAACTTTGTTTGCCTATTACACCTGCGTCTGGCCCGTTTCGGATGAAAATTTGGCCACCTCCGTTCATTTATTTTATCTAATGTTACGACATAGGACAAAATATGTCCTATAATCTATTTAATGTGTATAATGCCTATATTTTTTTATTTCCGATAATTTCTAAAATACAGGTACCTATGTGAATCCGCGGGTTAAAGCTAATTAACATAAAAGTTTAAAATAATAACGGGTTTTGTAACACGCTAGGTGACAATGGTGACATTACGAATTTCAATCATTACGTGTGTACGTTGTATTTCAGCTTTCAGTTGTTATGTATGATTTTGAGACTTCTTTAAATGTTACTACTGTTTGGTTTAATGAATAAATTATTTAGATCATAAAAAATTGGTTGTTTGTAAAGTAGGTTTACGATCGAGATGTTTACGTGATAACGTCTTATTGGTGATATAAGTTATCACCAGTAGTGACATCTAAAATAAAATTAAGTACTAATTTAAAGTTTTTTTTTTCGAGCCAAGTAACAGATGGCGCTACCATCTTTATGAAATGTCGCTCGTGAGGTTTACAAGTTTCTGAACATGTCACCCGACTAAAACGATTTTAAAGACGTTATTACGTCAAAAA
The DNA here is from genome assembly GCA_905475445.1 of Ochropleura plecta. NCBI lineage: Eukaryota > Metazoa > Arthropoda > Insecta > Lepidoptera > Noctuidae > Ochropleura > Ochropleura plecta. Next base: position 20,258,531 of record FR997733.1, read on the forward strand.
TTATAAAACTGAGGTGTCAGTTAACTTCTGTTATTAACTCTACCTATTCTTAATTTGTCCGTGTAGATTAAATGCAGGCTACACTCACGTCGTATTGTTTGCTTTGTCTAAGGCGATCTATTTGATGGACGAAACAAGCGAATTTTAATGATTCAATTCTCTACCTTTAGATATCTTATAATATATGAATATAATACTACTACATGTTCACGACCTCAGGTGATGCGATTTATGTCAAGCGACATGCATTTGAGCATCCATGTTTTTTAACAAATCATGTTATCCATTCGTCGCGACTATTTCTATGGTTGCGGGAAACATTTAATGTAAGGGAAAACCCAATTTACGTCAGTAAAACATTTTTTTATTAGTAAGTCAGAGCAAAGCAGAGATCCAATGCAAGTAAACTCAGATGCTTCAAATCAAAGAATTTATTTAAAATACAGCCAGTTACAAGGACTTTTGAACTGAAAAATTATAGCAATAAAATAAAGCTAGAGTCCCAGTCACAAAGCAGAATAACTGTGAAAATTGCCCATTACAAAGCGAAGATATCTATGGAAAAGAATGGGTTTGGTTACATCATTCATGTTGAGATACTACATAATGTGAGAGCAATGACATGCACGTTAAAAGTTTCCCTGGTAAAGACCAAAAAAGAAGTTTCTGACCAGACTTTTCGGTCCACGTAGCGAAGTCTTTGCGCGACAGAATGAGCTCGTGAAACTCGAAAACGCTGATCCGAGCGTGTAAGTAGATCTTATTTCACATCGAAGCAATCAGCTCGAGATCGTGGCCAAGCGCTAATATACATTAGTATAGTAAGGCACATACCTATATCTACAATTTTACTTATATTTCGAATACCAACAAAAAATGATAACTAGTTATGCCATATCAGCTTGGATTATGTAAAAAACGGCGTTGGTTGGCCGTGTCCGGCATGACTCCGGCCCTCATATCCGCCGTAGCCTTGACGAAGTCAATTATATTGAAAATTATACAATCACCATTGAACGCGGTAGCTCTCTGCATTTTGCTGTTAAAATTACCTAAAATGTATGAGATGTCTTATGTAGGTATACGCTTTTATGTAAGAGGTTCCATCAGCAGGACAAACTGGTGTTTTAATCAGTAAGAATCAGGCACCATCCATGGATTTGTTTTCATGTTAGGTCACGCTTAATTGGCGAGACCATAGACATAAAAATAAAGTTTTTTCTGTTTCTTTGGACAACTTATAGTGTAGTATGCACGTTCGCAAACATCTTTATCGGTGTTGCAATTTTAGATAAATATTTGGCTTGAAGTCCACTTAACCCATTGATAACTTTATTTCTACCTGTTCTGACAATCATATTTTACTGTTATTTATCTGTCTAGTTTACCTACCTACCCAGGCAAATAACTACTACTAAAAAAAACCGGCCAAGAGCGTGTCAGGCCACGCTCAGTGTAGGGTTCCGTAGTTTCCCGTCCGTCACAATAAGTGTTCTTTACCACGGTAGGTCATGAAAGCACGGAAAATCTCTACATCGACTTTTTTAAAAATGACGTCATTACGCAACGCCGTCTATCGAACCATTTATGAACTGGTTTTTACCTTAACATTTTGATGGTGTTAAAAAAATGAATTATTTAATATCTAAATTGCCTTAGCATGTTCTTGATAGAAGTTTTATGTAGTTATAAGATACCGCCAATGCCAAGGAGAGACCAACCGAACAATTCATTAATTTTGGATTGCGAGAACCGATTTCAATAATTCTTTTTTTGTTTGAAAAAAAATACGTTCAGGATAATAAAATATGTAAACGAAGTTAAAAAATATGCTTGCATATACGATTATACTACAAACTTAGTCCAGAAATTATTTTGTACATACAACTTTTGTCTTTTTTGTACAAAAACTGTTGTGTCAATCAAGTTCAAAATAATTTTCCTAGAAAGTCCTTATAAAGTTCTACTTTTCAGATTTTTTTCATATTTTCTAAACTTATGGTTCAAAAGTTAGAGGGGGGGGGACACATTGTTTTTTACTTTTGGAGTGATTATTTCCGAAATTATTGACATTATTAAAAATGACTTTAGTAAACCCCTATTCATTTTTAAATACCTTTCCAACAATATATCACACGTTAGGGTTGAAATTAAAAAAAAACACATCCCACTTTACATATAGGGTGGCTACCCTAATAAAACATTTTTTTCCAATTTTTATTTTACCACTTTGTCGGCGTGATTGATATACATATTGGTACCAAATTTCAGCTTTCTAGTGCTAACGGTCACAGAGATTAAGCGAGGACGGACGGACGGACGGACGGACAGACAGACATGGCGAAACTATAAGGGTTCCTAGTTGACTACGGAACCCTAAAAACAACTAGAAATTTCGGAGGAAAAAATAAAAAAAATATTATAATTAATGATGATGTGACACTGAAGCATGGATTGTGTAAGTAATGATTTGAAGGCGAAAGGAGTGAATGATGCCGTGACGTCTGATAGGGAAGAATGAAAGAAGAAAACGTGTTGCGCCGACCCCAAATAGAATGGGACAAGGGCAGGAAAATGATGATGATGATGTGACACTAACTGGTTTAACAGTTTGCTTTCTGAACTATTAGCGAACTTTATGCAAATGCTTATCAAATAGCTCACTAATCCTGTGTGGCAATCGCTCCTGCGCGTTCAACAAGTCTTTCGTGTAGTGATACAAACGCATTTGTGCGGTTCAAGAAAGTCTACGCATTGCGGCGGCGGCGTCCAATATTTTGTCCGAGGGCGAAATAACCACAACTTTTATTACTATGTAGATGTCATAGCAAAAATAAATATTCCACTTAAAGTTACCAACATAAATAAAAAAAACCCAAACGTAGTGATGAGATCATTCTGTGAGTTCTAACAATTTCTGTTTACTTTAATAAAATGCCGGCAAAAACCGACAGAAGTCGTTTTTTATTTAATCCCTGATCAATATTGTTGATGATATAACAAGGAAAACGCGTTTTAGTTATTATTACTTAGTTACCTACTTATCAACAGCACACGTGTCTCGTCGCGTCGTGTAGCTACTATTTGAATTAGAATTAGTCGTTGAACTATACTTACGTATTTCTATTTATATCCTCCATCAAATCATAACTTAGACCAATAAACACTTCACGCTTCGAACAGATAACTACACAAGCAATTCATGGTGTACCTACGCGACTGTCCACAAAGGAGTAGTAGTTTTCACAAAACGCGATTTATTGTTATTTGCAGAAAGATAACAAAATAATCTTGGGCGTATTTCGACGATAATTCAAAAGAAGTATAAATAACACTTTATTATTAACTATTTGAATTCGGGGTAACACAGTTCCCCTTGCGCCTTTTTGATTTGTAATAGCAACGCTAAGTTTTACCTTTTCTTCCCTCTTTCTCACTCATATCCCACTTTAAAAAAAATAATTAGTCTATGTCCGTCTCCTGGTTCCCAACTATCTCTGTACAAAAAATCATCAAAATCGGTTCAGCCATTTAAGCGTGAAGAGGTAACAAACAAACTCACTTTCGCTTTTAAAATATTAGTAAGGATTCTGTACAAGTTACCTACTCGTAGAATATTTTGGACAAATTCTCAAGTCCTCAACTGATCAATTTATTAAAGTGTAGAAATTGTGGTGGCCCTACTGTTCGCGTTGTCTTTTTCCAACCAATTGGACTAGTTTACTTTCTGCCTTTCACTTGTTTTATTTAAGCAATGCCCAATTATTCTGATTACTGCAATTTGCGTGTAGGTAATAAGAAAAAACTTAATAAAAAAAAACTGAAAAGAATAGTTTGTATACTATCACAATGTTGTATTTATCCCAAAGGTTGATAGATAGAGAAGGCCTTATGGCATTAAGTCTGCCTATGTAAGTACCACTATTGAATTAAGTTTAAATAAATGAACGTACTTTATTTATTTAGAAAAATAACGTGCTAAGAAACATTTGGAAATATTTTGATGTAGATTTTATCCAAATCCACTCATTTATAACGATTACTTTTTTATATATTTGCACATATTGCTAAACCCACACTACAATTACTTGTAAGAATTTAATTGCTACATAAATACCAAGCCAAAAATGGATATTAAGTTTTCCTCAAAACTTGTTGCCTCAGACAAAACAAAAACGGTAAACTCTAAAATAGTAAAATGAGCCATTTTCATAAAAAAAAACATCATCACGACACAAAAAGTATCAAAATAAACTTACGTTTTTGAACTATTTATTTTTGAGCACAAACACTACGCGATGCGAGCAGTGAGCTCCGGACTGTGGGAGAGAATAGCTACGAGAGGGGAGGTCAGGCGCTTTATAACAGCGACGAATGCATGACGCATGTCGAGGACAAAACAGCCTGAATGCCTGATCTCCCCCCAACCAATGGGCCTATTATTTAATTTGTCTACAGTAGTACAATGTCTAGACAACTAAATAATTGATAGTTTGTCAGAAGAAAAGTAAAATAGCAGGAGGTAGCAGGGAAATCAAAAGAAGCTTGAAGCTGTAATTTATAGGACTAATATATAATAAGAAAAAAACTATTTTCGGGGTGGTAAAGTCACATTTTACGCTAGGATAGAACGCACACAAAACATTAGTCATCATTTGAATATGCATTGAATATTACAGGGGTATTTAAAGTAAAGTAAAACAAAACAGCAAGTAAAGTTAAACATTAAAAAACTAGGCATTAAAATAATTGCAAAAAGATTGGCCTTTGACCTCCTTAGGGGGCGTCCATAAATTACGTGAGGTATTTTTTTGAATTTTCTGTCCCTCCCTCCCCCCCTGGTGAGATGTCGTGAGATTTTATTCAACCCCCTCCCTCATCCCCTAATCTCACGTGAGATTTTTCAAAATGTGGGTTTCTTACGTAAACGCGTTGTAAGTATTGTTTTTGTAAAAAGAAAAAAAAATTGCTTCGTGCTTTTATTTACGACTAGTTATGACTAGTAATCAATATTGCTGAGAGTTTAATTATAAGTGTAATACAAATCAACAATCTGGATTAAGTATACCAGTCAGAAAAAAAATTGCGTGATATTTGCCGAGACCCCCCCTCTCTCCAACGTAAGATTAGATGAGATTTGACTCGACCCCCTCCCCCCCTTAAACACCTCACGTAATTTATGGACGCCCCCTTATATATCCGTGAGTAAAAGGTTCATAAGGAACCAAAAAATAATCACAATGACGTGACGGGGAGAAGACGTGCTTTTCGGCTTCATTAAGGATACTATTACACCCATTATATTTGAAACGTTTCCGTGGGATAATTAACGGCTACGATGCCAGCGAACCCGCAGGTTAAAGTAGTTGATAAAATATGGATAGATTGTGTAAAAGATATTGAAGGAAATTGTTAGATATCGGCTAACAGTGTTGTATCATGCAACATTATTGCTTGCATGATACATCTCTATTAGGAACACGATTTGTTGCACCATGTCTAAAAAAATTAGGCACGAGTAGGAGGATAAGAATAAAAATTGTATAACAAAACATAATATCGAACGAGAGAAAGGCCAAAGAAAAGATGGATGGATTATGTAAGGAATGATATGAAGGAGAAAGGAGTAAATGATACCGTGAAGTCTGACAGGGGAGAATGGAAGAAGAAAACGTGTTGCGCCGACCCCAAATAGAACGGGACAAGGGCAGAAAAATGATGAACAATACATAATATCACGCCAATAATACCCGAAGGATTGGACAGAGCTGTTACCTGGAGAAGGTATTTATTATTTTGTTTATTTAGCCGGTTATATTAAGGTCTCACGTAAAAAGGAGGATCTCTATCTCATTCCTCTTCTTCTTCGAGTGTTAGTTGTGCTTTGTGTGGTTGATGGATTCATTGTAGTATTAGGTGTGGTGTTTGTGAGGAAGATGAATGGTGTGTGATGGATGATTGCCGTGTGTCTGGTGTGGGCTCCTGTTTTTTTGTTGTACCATTAACAAACACAATGTCTCTTAATACCTTTCATCCAATGCGGAATGTTTTTAAACTTATTAGCTTGGAACTAACTAAACGGGCAAAAAACTACTAAAAAAACATGAAACGCCAGTAAAACATTAAAGTCAATCGTTTCCAAGATGAAGGAGAAAAAACCATTAATTAACACACAAAATTATGCATGTTTTATGGAAAAGCAGAGGTGTAACTGTTATTCACCTGCAGATGCATATTAAACGGGCGCCAATACTGGATTGTTTGACACCCAGAGTAAGTCCTAATTGAATTGAACGCAGTACACTGATAAGATGAGTGGGTTGGTATTATGATCTACTAGCTTTTGCCCGCGGCTTCGCTCGCGTTGAATTTGGGGTAACACAGTTCTCTTTTCCTGATTTGCAGGTACCTGCTACCTGCAGTTTTTGCCCTTGCGCCATATTGATTTGTAATAGCAACGCTAAGTTTTTCCTTTACTTCCCTTTTTCTGCCGCATATTCCACTTAAAAAAAAATACCCTATTAACCCTTACAATTTCATTTTGTTGTCAGTCTGTCTGTCAAGACAATTTATCTCGGGAAGGCATGGAGGTATCGAGTTGAAATTAAAACCATATAGGTACTCAAATCTATGGTCCCTTAGTTAGAACAATCAACCCTCTTAGTCTACACAGTCAAAAGATATGGCTGTTTATGTCGCAAGTTTGTTGTACGGCATCGTTAATGCGCGAGTCCGGTTCGCATTAGGCTGTTTTTTTAAGCACGACAGTCTACCTACTTGTGTGAAAAATACTGGTAAGAACCGACCTAGGTCCCTTAGTTCTAATTAGTTCTTTTTCAGTATTCAATCGAACATTTTTAATTACATCTAGGTACCTAATTCCAACTCACATTCCAAGTGTATTTTAAAGACATACCCAGTTGCAAGGACGACCTTCCCGTTAGGCCAATGCCTTCAGGATCTCAGGTGTCGAGTGACCTCAGCAGCAAGGATATGAGGCTGGTCATTCGTGTTCGGGTTGGTGGCACATGCGCTGACCGTAACGGAAACAATACGGGAATTTAAATAAGGTCTTTCAAAAAAGGTGTCAAATTATAAAATTGTCTTTTATTTGATTACCAGGTACTTTTATTTATTTTAAATGTGTTAGTTGTCCTTCTTAGCGTGTCCATCGCGATCTAAATTGTGGGCTGGAACTGGTTAACTACGAGTTGGCGCCCTCAGTTACGTCTATCAATGGCTGTGTAGTTTTGTTACAGTCCACCCAGTACCAGATTTGACTCCACTAAGTTGTCTGGTCTACGTGTTCTTAAGCGTAGACCGAAATTATATCGTCTTCAAGCTAGGTGAACCTGGAGTTTGTCAGAAGATGCAATGTTGATTTTTATGATGATGACAATTCACTAAATATTTCTTTATTTAGCGAATTGTGTTGGTAGGTAGAATGCAAATGTTAAATCTGCAAGTCATTCAACTATAACGGTTTAGAGAAATAATTAAATTCTATAGATTCTAGATTAATTTAGATAATATCATTTTTCATAGACTCGATTGTAATCAAATATTTAACACTAGCTGTGTCTAGCGGTTTCAGTTGCTGCTGAGCTCCAAGTATGGCCTTTCTCATATTTTTTCAATTCGAACTTTTTTCAATTTTGTTCTTGAGATTTTCCGAACTCTACAGCTTGTGTTGGTATAGATGTCGAATTCGATGGATCCCATTGAATATTTCATAAAAATCTAAAGTATTACTGCCATACAGCATACTTAATCTGTAGAGTTATAGATTAAGTACTTATAGTCATATCATAGACGACATTATCGATAACCGACCTTAAGCATATGAATGTTAAAACTACTTTTTAATGACGTGTTAAGAATGTGTCACTTTTTACCTACCTCTTGACCAATAACCATGTGATTCAAGTTCAACCTACTTAATGTGGGAAAACCCTATTCAAATTACTTCATGTTTCCGAGACAAACTTCTGTTTCATAAAACTTTTGATTCGCATTTCTTTGCATTAGGATCCCTCGAACCTGTATCCTTATTAAGTTTGTTGACTGGAACTAGACGTTTGCAGTTCTTGCGGATTTAACTGAACAACCAGTATTTTATTATATTTGTCTTTTTTTCAAAAGACACATGCAGACACTTAGGTGATGATCATGAACATTTAACTGAGTCAAAGGGCAAATACCTAAACAAGTCTGAAGCCAAAAAACACTTGTTCATCCTATCATTGCGATACTTTTGTTCTGAGAATTTCTGGTGATGGATTATTGAAGATCGAAGTTCCAACGTGTTTTACTATTTTTTAAAATGATGAATTACCTTAAAATACCCTCATGACCCCTGCCATTCAATTTCAATGCATCCATTGAGCCCTACCGTTAATTTTTATTATAAATTTATATTTAAAAAGTCGTTTCCTACCTATTTTATTTTTTGTAGTTTGGTCTCTCTCCCCTTGAGACACCCTGCCAGTCCTGTTCCCGCCTCAACGACATTCAAACAGAAGAAAATGACTGCTTTGACTGTCTGATAGGATAGCTTAAAATAAGAACATTAGATCTAGTCGCTAATCTTACCGATCTGATAACGAGAAAAGGTAAAAGAACATCTGCAACAAGGAAGTGCATCGATAAAAGTCTACTACCAAGTTCTATTAAAATACTGAGATACTGTCAGAAACAATTGTTATTTTCTGGTCTTTCACTTGCTAAAAGTGGGCTCGGTGGGACTATTGTTGAAAGATAATAAAAACAAATTGTAACAATTTGTACGACAAAGTGTCATACTTACATTTGGTTTGAGAATACCTACTGCCTTGAAAAACAATGAAAGTTTCAATAAAATTTCAGGGCATGACCCCTATAGCGCTTAGTTTCCAAAGGCAGACGTACCTACTTACTTTTTGAAAAACCCATTCGTTTCTGAGCTATCAGAAAAGTACCTACCAACTTATCAGTTTAATGTCCGTGGCGTAAATATTTCACAATAAGCAGAGAGTGACAAGAGAAGAAGAAATAATATACAAATACTTTCGTTGCTTTTCTCCAAGACAACACCCAGTTTTGACTCAAAGCTAACGGCGTCAAAATTGGTGCTAATTAGTCCCCATTCGATGGCGTAGAGCGAATCTCCGAAAACATACATCATAGGTATCCTATTGCTGTGTACACAATAAAGGAACTTACATACATTCACCAATTGCTGTGAATGTATACAATAATCATTGTCCAATGACAACATAAAAATAACCCTCCTTTGCGGTGCGCAGTCGGGTAATAAACAATGCTAGTCATGTGATGTGGTGGTGTACACACGACGTATTTCATTGAATGAATCAACAAAATTGTAATTTAAACACTTATATTCTAAATTTAATTTTAGAATATAAGTGTTTTGGTTTCATGTACTGTTAACTTATATCTAGTCTTAGATATAAGTAAATAAATAAATAAAAGAAAACTTATAAAATTACAATTTTGTTGATTCATTCAATGAAATACGTCGTGTGTACACCACCACATCATATGACTAGCATTGTTTAATTTTATGTTGTTACTTACACTGTTACTTACTACTTACACTTACTTAAATAAAAAACAAACTTACTAACTATTACTTAAAAATAAATATATAAATTTACAAATTTCATATGGTTTATCATGAAAGATATCCAGATGTATGTGCTAAGTGAGCAAAGAGTTGAGCAGTGTGACAGCTCGAGCTGTGGGCGCAGCAGCCGCTCGACGTGTGCGCACTCCCGGGGGCGCAGCGAACAGTTTTCTCCGACGACGAGGACCCTTGTATGTACATCGACCAATCAAGCTATATAAAACCAGTATATGCAGATTATTCATCGTACGGGTAATCTATTCAAAGCGAGGCAATGTTAGAGTAGAAATGTATACCTTGCCTTGTGGGTACCCGTGTGTACTTATACTTGATTAAATGCTGTGTGACTAGACGATCAAAACAACGACAATAAGTTAAACGAGTTGTTTATTGTGTTCATGTTCTTTTTAAGATGAGAAAAAATACCTTAAAGCAACCGTTTTAAATATAGTTCAAAGGTTAAAAAATGTAAAAGTATACATTTAATTTGGAATCAATAATGTAATGGAACGGCATCAAGCTCAAATGTCAAAACTGCGACAAGATTGCTGTCAGTGTCAGTTGTCACAACTGTCAAATGAGTTGAGCGATTCGGGTTCTAACTTTCATAATTTATAAAAAAATAACATTTCAAATGATAATGTAAATATTTTTACGTGAAATTGTGGTTTGTGTGTGCTGCTACACGTTTTCCGGTTCACAATGGGTGACAGCAGTGATTCCGAGGAGTTTTATGACGCTGAAGAGTTCACACCCAATAAAGGTTCCAAGTAAGTAGCGAAAACGTTAACAATTGTATTGTTTTACTATTGTAGATTTAATGTGCAGCCTAGTGTCCAGTAAAAACTGGACACTAGATTATACAGGAACACAAATATCGAATTATGAGTGATCTTATTCAAGAATAAAAGCGGTAATAATCTATTTTGAAACATGTATTGTATGTTTCGAACAGATGTTTCATTTTGCTATTGATATGCGTCCTTGGCGCTAGCGACGGCTTAAAGCAAATAAAAAACAGTCATCCATCGATGCGCGACTTGCTTGTTTGACAAGAACGATGAAATAATAGACCACATTATGATTAGCCAATAAGTTACTGGTTTACATACTAATTATAAATTTACTCCACTTATGGATGTTGTGTTGCCAATTTTTAAGCGGTGTTAAAACGTGTGTTTGTTGTTAGATTATAATCAAAACATTCTATTATTATTTACAAGCTGCACCGTGTGGTTTCACCTATGTAGACTGATATATTATACATATAAACATTCCTCTTGAATCACTCTTTCTATTACTGAAAACTTCATTAAAATCCGTTGTGTAGTTTAAAAGATCTAAGCGGGCAGACAGCAGAAGCTCATGTAAAGATTAGTAGATAATATTTTTAAACCAATCAAACTTCACTGATTTGTGATTTGTATTAAGAAGCTTAACTTCAAGTATTGTGCAACTGTATGAAAGTATTTTGTATGTTTCAGAAGATCATCACTATGCAAGAATATAAATGTATCAGAGAGTGGGGATGCTCCAGACAAAGACAAGGGACCGGTGTCAAAGACAGACTCTGTGGTGGCTGACCCCGGCACATCAAGCACCCTCCCAACAGATACAGCAACACCAGAAGACGACAGGACTACTGTGAAGAGTGTAAGTCTAGTTTGTTAAAGAAACATACATAATTATGCTTATGTATTTTTCCCATGAAATTGGCAAAAAGTACAGAACCTGCTACAATTCCTTACATGACATACTCCTTTTGCCTTTTCCACATTTTAATTTATAATTACTTAACACATATTACTCATTATTATTACTTATAATTTAATATTTAACTTATCCTTACTAATATTATAAAAGAGAAAGTTTGTTTGTTTGTTACGTATTTTGTTGTGTTAATTTTGGTACAGAGATGGTTGTGACCCTGGAGACGGACATAAGCTAAAAAAGTGAGAAAAGGGGGAGTAAGAAGGCAGAAAAGGGGAGAGAAAGATATTTCTTTTTCAATCACCATGTAGACGAAGTGGTGGGTGGAAGCTAGTATTCAATAGTTTACTAAACCTGAATGTTTCATACAGGATCTTGAAAACTGATTTGTGTAAAAGAGGTTTCTATCTATACAGAAATATTGTTTATTACCTGTTGCCCACGGCTTTGCCGGCGTCGACGTCGTTTATGCAAGGAAACAGTACCGGAATTATAAGTAGCCTCTGTGCTAATCCAGTTTATATATTATACACAGTTTCTTTTCGTTTCTAGTGAAAAACATGTATATTTTTAATAATTAAAATTTTTATTAAATCTTCTGAGTTTACAACAGTTGACATAATATTATTTGCAGGTTGTACAAGGCCGTCGAAGATTCCAAGAGTTACGACGCTGCATGCAGACTGAGGAAGAAGACGAGGGTGTTACCGATGCCACGGGCTCAGTAGACCAGCAGACATTCACATCTGAACACCCATTCAAGTAGGTTCACATGCTTAGAGCATTACCGCCTGATTAGGCTGGCATGGTCCTCACCGGACACAGTTGTTTCGGGAGCTCACCGTCCGACCGTCTAGTATCGACAGGCCGCACCGACGTTGCGTCGTGTCTCAAAGACATGTCAGCAAATCGAAGGTTCGAAAGAAATACCCCACAAAGGGGACAAAAGAAACATGGATGCGTTTAAGTATAAGTCTGACAATCCCGGTCCGCCCAGAGCGGCAAGTGTCTTTTGATGATGAACCATTCGAAAAAAGGCCCCAGTTTTCTTTCTCATCTCCTATAACCATTGAGGATTAGAGTGATGTCAGTTACAATATAATTACTAAAACTCCATATATAATAATATGCATGTATGTTTTGGTTCCCCACAGGCCCATAAAGTACCTGTAAACCGTCAATGATAAAGCTATCATAGCATCGTCAATTGTCTTGTTCAAAAGAATCAGATTAAAGGACCAAAGCAAAACCCATAATCGTCTCGTTCTTGCTTAGCGAGTCGGCTCGTGCCGCTGAGCTTTAAATATTAATATGACCCGGCCTGTCCTAGCCTTAGTCCAACTAGCGAGTCGTTGGAAAGAGATACCGCGGCTCCGAAACACAAAGAAGGAAGGAACATGGATGGTTTTTAGTGAGTACAAGTCTGACACTCCCTCCCGCTCCACCCAGAGCGGGAGAACTCATTCAATGATTTACTATCCGAAAAAAAAACAAGCAAGACCACTTTGTTGTCGTCTTGTCTGTCTGTTTGTCTGTCTATCAAGAGCCTTTATCTTGGGAACGCCTGGAGGTATCGAGTTTAAATTAAACCCATATATCTAAGTCTGTGGTCCCTTAGAGATGTGAAAAATCAACTCTTCCAATCTTCGCAGTCAAACGATATGACTGTTTGTAAGGAACTCTCGGTACGCGAGTCTGACTAGTTCTTGGCCGTTTTTTTAAGTTGTTTATCTTGATTTTTTGCAGGATTATAGCACATGACACAATGAGCCTGCAGAGTATGACGTCTCTCGGCAGGATCGGCAGAATACTCAGCGGCGCCTCGGAGTCTCACTGTGAGTTTTGTACGAGTTCTAAGGCTAAAAATTCAAATTGAGACATCCACCAAACCGTCACTTGCTTCGTGTGCTTAAAATAGGCTGGTTTAGACCAAACTACTCATCCTTTTAAGAAAGGACGTCCCATAAGTAGCTATAGACATCTTATATTTATTGTACAGACATTGTGAACGGATATGTCCCCTGGCTCCTAAACTAGGTTTCCAATTGTGACTTGGGAGACAGTGTTACTCCATTAAAAACACATTATACATGTCACATCGTCAATGGTAACCAAAAATGTAATGACAAAAGAAGAAAAGAAAATATATATGTATAACAAAAACAATTTTCTTGAACTGATTATTTAAATCAAAATCTCAATCGTTTGAAACGTACACTGTGTTGTGAGAGGGTGCGTGTCACTGAATAAGTGTGTGTGTATCTATATACGATCAGCCAACAATGTTTCCACTGGTGACTGTCCCAGAAATTTCTCAGTAACAGCCATGTATAATGGCAATAGGCTCACCCCAATCTATCATCTTTATTGCAGCCCTTATCCATCCATAGTTAGGTATAGGCCTCCTCTTTCTTCTGCGATACTTTTAGCTTCCAATTTAATATTTGCTTCACCTGAAAATAATCATGGAAACAAATGTTAGAATTTAAGTTTGACCCACTTGCCGTTTTTAAGTTTAAAAATGACTGGCACAAAACAAAAGCACATTACACACAACAAATAATAACAACATACATTTATGTCAAACTAGCTGGCGCCCGCGGCTTCGCCCGCGTGATATCGAAAAAAAAGCATCCTATGTGTTATTTCAGACTATAATCTACCTCTGTGCCAAATTTCATCAAGATCCGTTCAGCCGTTTTGACGTGAAAGAGTAACAAACATCCATACATCCATCCATATATCCTCACAAACATTCTCATTTATAATATTAGTCGGATATAATATTAGTAGGATTGACATTGATATCAAATAAATGGGTCTGCTGAAGCGGCCATTTTAGAATCCAAGGTGTCAATACCAGCATGATAATAATCTATACGCTTATTTTTGCTTATTAACTATAATATTTTTTGCCTTTAATTTTTATTGTTTGCGCTAGATGAGTCCAGAGAGAGAGGAGCTCGTGGCTAAATAAATAGTAGCCGCTCGGGTCGATCTTTAGGTTAAGCCGCGCTTGCCTAGGTTGGACTGTGGATGGGTGACTACCCGTTACATACCGAGTTTCCTCCGTGCCTCGGAAAGCACGTTAAGCCGTTGGTCCCGGCTGTCATTTGTAGACCTTTGACAGTTGTTACAGGTAGTCAGTGTTCCGAAAGTCTGACAACCAGTCTTACCAAGGGGTATCGTATTACCCAGTATTAACTGGGTTGTGGAGGTCAGATAGGCAGTCGCTCCATGTAAAATACTGATATTCAGCTGCATCCGGTTAGACTGGAAGCCGACCCCAACATAGTTGGGAAATGGCTAGGCAGATGATGATGCTAGATGAGTCCAATAAATACTCTTTCTTTCTTTATTTCTAAATGAACGATGTACGAGCAGCGAATATCCGTGATACCGCGCCGGTACCATCGGTATCGTCGAGAGAGCCCTCCACCATATCCGACGAACAACTCTCCGTTGAAAATAGAACCCAAAATGGTAAGTACAACGGTGCTATTCAGGGTTTAGCATAACAAGCGCAAGACCTCCCGGGTGGTCTGTCAGACCTTGTAACTATTTTTAACTAAAGAACTATTTTTAGTTTTTGTTTATGTTGATCATTTGATCGCGTCAATTCCTTATACATGGTGCATATTTATGCGAATTTGAATACCTCGTGGAACTAAAGTTGTTCAGTATCATAGTCCGATAAACCACACAGGAGTTTTTGTGTTTATTATATTAAGGGCCGATTTTTCAACCGTTAAATAACTTTTATCTAAAGATTAAATATGACGTTTTGACAGAGTGTCCATACAAAAACTGTCAAAATGACAGACTTATTTGTCGGATAAAACTTAACTAGCGATTGAAAAATCGGCCCTAAACCTTGTAGGTGATTCTGACAACGTACGGACAAACGCGTATCAGAAGTAAAACTTGTACTGCCAAACGCGCCGACCGGTAACAAATGCTACCTACACTACACTGTCTGTTCAGTTTTATCTTTCACTCGAAGTGTAACGTATCGTAACTAAAGCATCGTCTATCGTCGAAAATCTGTTAATTTTCGTAAACATTCCGTACGTGGTACGATGTCTAAACGCTATAGAACAAAAAATACTGATTCTTTAACTAATCAAACACGTTGTATCTTTAAAAGGGAGTACCTTTGTGCCAAATAAATGTTGCCGAACCTAAGAAAATGAATTCGGATATTGGTTTCACTAGTAAATTATTTATGACATGTTCGGTAACCGACGACCAGAGCGGTCCACATCGGTCGATCGAAAGAATGGGCAGTGACGGTGGCCAGCTAAGGCTCTAGACAGACGGACCGCATTTCAACTGCAATCCAACCGCAAATTGCAATTCAAGTGCAGTTTGAATGCAGTTGACACAACTGCAATAGAACTGCACACCGACTACAATCGAACTACACGGTTGGTTTGCAGTTAGTCGGTGTGCAGTTCACACGATTGCACGCCGACTGCAATTGAACTGCAATCGGACTGCACGTTTGGTTTGCAGTTCTATTGCAGTCGTGTCAACTGCATTCAAACTGCACTTGAACTGCAATTTGCGGTTGGATTGCAGTTGAAATTCGGTCCGTATATCTAGAGCCTAAGGCTAACAGTAAGATGTCGGGTTGTGTGCAGTGCTGGCGATGGAGCCGGACGTGATAGCCAGCACGAAGGCCAACAGCCTCAAGCACAGCCGCGGCGCCGGCGGCGGGGGCGCATGCGCGGCCGCGCCCGTCGCGCCGCCGCGCCGCAGGAAGAGGAGTGCGTATACACATCGAATCCGAGGCCGAGCGCACTACTGCACCACCACTATAGGCTGCATGACCTACGATCAGTGCGTGGTTACCATGACGTCTTACAAACAGTTTTGCCGCGCTTGCCTAGTTTGGTCTGTGCATGGGACCCGTTATATACCGAAATTTCTCCGTGCCTCGGAAAGCACGTTAAGCTGTTGGTCCCGGTTGTCATTTGTTGATATTTGACAGTCGTTACAGATAGTCAGTGTCCCATATTGTCTGACAAGTAGTCTTACCAATACTAACTGGGCTGAGGTAGTAAAAAAGGCAATCGCTCCATGTAAACTACTAGTATTCAGCTGCATCCTGTTAGACTAGAAGCTGACCCCAATTAAGTTTGGGAAAAGGTTAAGCAGATGATTATGATCAGTGTGCAAAAGAGATGGCGCTAGACTTCATGTAAAGCTCCGTCTCTTTCCCACACTGGAACGACATTAAAACAATCCTGTTTAAATGATTTAAGACGTCATTGTAGCCCACCTGTTTTGTTCAAAATAGCCGCCGCTGGTTTCGCGGACTGTGGTCGCGAAGTGCGCGAGGTCCTTTATACACGATGTTTCAGAACGGTGTGCTCATATCTATTTGGAAACAGACCATCTAACTAAACAACTCTCTTATTTATAACATTTGAAACGAGATATTAACCATGTTAAAAACCGGGCAAGTGCGAGTTGGAATCGAACACCGAGAGTTCCGTACAACATAAACGGCCATATCTTTTGACTTAGATATATGTTTTTTCCACAACTCCGAGGGACCACAGACTTGAGTATATGGTTTAAATTTCAACTCGACACTTTCACGCGTTAATGAGATAAGGGTCTTAATAGACAGACAACAAAGTGTCATGGAACCCTAAAAATGATAGTAACCATGGTAAATATCTCTTTTTAAATAATATCAGTGAAGTCTATACTTGACCAACACCATACACAGTTGTCTCATACATTTGGGTCGATTAGATATTGTTTTTTTTTTTTATTTCGATTGTCTCCACCCTTAGATATGGCCACACTTTTCTAAACACGATGTATAATCGTTCTTTTATAGTTCTTTTACCTCTGGTTTTACGTCAATGTCAAAGACACACAAATTTTTATTTCGTCACTGGCAAGTCCGTCAAAGTTACACTTTAACTTTGACGGACTTGCCAGTGACGAAATAAAAATTTGTGTGTGATCTTTAATCTTTAAGCTTGTTACAATAAAGTAGCTATTCGGGTAGAACTGTCAGAGGTAAAAGAAATGTAGTGTTGCTTGCTTCTTAGCTTGAATGACATAGATACGATTGTATTGTATTGTAGTATTTTATTTTTGGGTTACGCCTATGCACCAAATACTTCATGTTTCTTTGCAAAATTGTACCTCTGACCCACGATTGATTCGATTGATAACGATTACGTAAAGCACGTTTAGTTCTCCACTTTCGTCACAGATGTCGCTGATGTAAAATTTGTCTATTCTATTGTTATGTTGTCTGTAGACAAACTGCACGGGTCGCAGTCTCTTTCTACAACTGATGGCGACAACTTGAGCGTGTGCACCACGGACACAGACGAGTACCGCTACATCGCAAGACGACTCGACAAGCCACAGTTAGAATCGTTAGTCGTTGAGGTGAGCTTTTCTAGTGGTACAATCTATACTAATACTATACAGTGGTAAGTTTGGATGTAGAGGGGTCGGGGGGGGGGGAATTTCGATTTGCCTCGTTGGTCCACAAGGTCATGGGTTCGATTCCTGGGTCAGGCGAAGGTTTTTCTATCAGGATCTGTGCCTGGTTGAGGGCAATATGCTCGTCCTCCATTTCATGGATGAAGGGCGAAATGTGTGAATACACTTAAACACAAAACATTACAATTGTTTTGTTGTAAGTGTATTCATTCGTAATGAAAGAGGCTGAGAAGACTTTAGTTAGACTATATTTAAGATAACACTTCACATCTACCACAGTCTACCTACAGTACTGTATCTCCTCCTTTAAATCCATCCAAAGGTTGTCCTGAAAAGATCGCTTTCAGCGATAAGACCGCCCATTGTGTCATCCTATTTATAGGTTGTATACTGTTATTCTTGTCATTTGTATGGTGTACATAATAAAGAATATTCTATCTATCTTTGCAAACATAATCACACCTGCTTACATTCCTGCTAGCTTTTGCTCGCGGCTTCGCTCGCGTTAAATTCAGGGTAACACAGTTCCCTTTTCTTTATTTGCTGGTACCTGCTACCTGTAGTTTTTGCCCTTACGCCTTATTGATTGTAATAGCAAAGCTAAGTTTTCCTTTTTCTTTCCCCTTTTTCCCTCACTTCCCACTTTTTTTTAAGCCTCACAACTATCTCTGTACCAAAATTCATCAAAATCGGAAAGACGTGAAGACGTAACAAACAAACAAACTCACTTTCGCTTTTATAGTATTACTAGCTGTGCCCAGCGGTTTCACCCGCTGAGGTTTAGGGGTATGAAAAATAGATGTTAGCCGATTCTCAGACCTACCCAATATGTACCCAAAATTTCATAAGAATCGTTTCGGAGGAGTACGGTAACTAACATTGTGACACGGAAATTTTATAAATTAGATGTAAGGAAGTAAGGATTTAAACAATTTGAGTATGCGAACATCATTGCAAAACAGCCTGCTCGCTGGTTCGCTAAATATTATAAAACCTCTACAGTACTATAAGGTGCGCCTCTGTATATATTAGTATGTGTCCCTCGCAGCCTGTACCGCCGAGCGCGGCCAGCCAGTCGATGGCGCTGCCGAGTCCCGCCAGCACCATCGAGTCCCTCACCAGAGAGTTCCAGGACTCGCTGGAGCTGTCACATTCTAGATACGGTAACAAAACTACAAATATTTGGGTATCAATATAACAAAACACCATAGAACATTCACTTTTGAAGTAACTGACACCTCCGAGGGGCTTGCCAGAGCCTCCGCCTGCCGGGGTTGCGGGTTGTTCGAAAGCGCGGCCCCGGAACGTAAAGGGCAATAGAAGGAACATGGGGGTTTTAGTCAGTACAAGTCTGACACTCCCCCCCGCTCCGCCCAAAGCGGGGGAAGTTATTTGATGATTTCCCACCAAAAAAAAAAGTAACTTACACCTATAGACATTTTTTTTTCAAGTAGTTGTTTTCACAACATAATTTTTGTCTTTCTTTTTTAAAAACGTTGCTCAACACTAGGAATGTCTACTGAACCGTGGGTGCTTTTACAAACATTTAAACTCACATACACAAACAGCCAGAGCCGGAACAACTATCTGTAGGTCATACAAGTATTTGCTCCGCGCGGGGATCGAAACCGCGACACGCAGCGTAGCAGTCAATCACTCAGCCACTGCGCCAACCCTATCGTGAAATCTGAAAGAAAGGAAATACGTCTATTTGGTACATACCAAAACTGCACACAACACCAGAGAAAAAAAGGAAACGAAATGAAAACATAAAATTAAATAAAAAAAAATAGGTAGTTGAAGAGCAATTTAACCTCTAGAGCCCCAGTGGCACAAAAACGTGCCAGTAAACAAGTATTACCGTTGTAATTTGAGCCACCAAACCCCGACCGATTTAAAACTGTATTTGTAGTTAAGATAAGTTTGACGGGCCTGTTGGTCTAGTGGTTAGTGGCCCTGACTGCTGAGCCGGAGGTTGTGGGTTCGATTCCCACCCAGGACAAACTTTGTGTGATGAGCATGATTGTTTGTTCTGTGTCTGGGTGTGATTTATCTATAATATGTATGTATTTATAAATTATATAAGTATGTATATCAGTTGTCTGGTTACCATAACACAAGCTCTGCTTAGCTTGGGATCAGATAGCCGTGTGTGAGTTGTCCCAAGATATTTATTTATTTTTTATTATTTATTTTATAAGTCTTAAAATCGTTTCTGAACGAATGTTAAGAGCCCGCCCGGCGGTGCCTGACGGATAGTTGACGTAAATATGATCTGGCTGTTTGTATATGTGAATTTAAATGTTTGTAAACGCACCCACGATACAGGAAAAATTCCTAGTGAGGGGCAAAGTTTAAAAAAAAAATGGCGGACCTTGAGAGGTCAAATCCTGTTGATTGAAATCTGGATTAATAAAAAAAAATTAAAAGTAGCTAACAAGCAAGCCATGTTGTATAAAAGTCCCGCAAACTGTCTGTTGTGTTGACAGCGAGCGACAGATGTTCGCTGAGCCTGCACGAGTCCCGCTCCAGCGAGCGCACCAACGACACGCCGGACGACGCACACAGAGGTAACAAACTAACGCTATATTCTTGTTTATGGTTCTGTACTTCAAAAGAAAAAAAACGGAACCCTTACACGATCATTTTGTTGTTCGTCTGTCTGTATGTCAAGACCCTTGATATCGGGAAAGCGTGGAGGCATTCAGTTGCAATTAAAACCATATCCCTCGTAAGTCTACGCAGTCAAAAGATATGGCTGGTTATGTTGCAAGTTTGTACAGAACCCTTATTGCGCGATTCTGACTTGGTCTTGGCCGGTTTTATTGTGTCGTTGGCGTCCAGGGCACGCGCTTACTTGTCACATATATGTGACAATGACGCTAAATAGGATGTGGTTTATTGTACTGTTTTATAAGTAACTTTTCCTTCACACTTCACAGTACAAAGGGACCATAGAGTATATGGTTTTATAATCATGTCGACCTCCACGCGTTCCTAAGATAAAGGCTCTTGACAGACAGACCAATTCAAACGGATTGAGATCCCTTCTTTTTTTGAAGAGTAATATGTACTGATTGTTGATTTTGTTGTCCCTCCCCCCCCCCCCCCCCGCACAGAGTCGTGCGCGTGCAGCGTGCGCACGCACAGCGAGGGCCGCACGGCGCCGCCTGCCGCCGCCAGGTACATAATTATTACACTTATTTATTGACTAGCTTCTACCTGCGACTTCTATTGCGCCATGTCATTTGCTAATATATGGAAGACGATAATTTTTTCAATATCAATTTTAATAACTGTGACATTTGTATTTTTTAATTTGTATTTTTTTTAATTTGTATTTTTTTTATAATAAAAAAAAAACAGGCAAATTCAGGCAAAATGTGCACGTAACCCACATTCGATGCTAATAAATTATTAGATTTAATTTAAAATGGTTGTAGTTTTGTGAAAAGACATCATCATCTGCCTAGCCTTTTCCCAACTATGTTGGGGTCGGCTTCCAGTCTAACCGGATGCAGCTGAATACCATTATTTTACATGGAGCGACTGCCTATCTGACCTCCACAACCCAGTTAATACTGGGTAATACGATACCCCTTGGTAAGACTGGTTGTCAGACTTTCGGAACACTGACTACCCTGTAACGACTGTCAAAGATCTACAAATGACAGCCGGGACCAACGGCTTAACGTGCTTTCCGAGGCACGGAGGAAACTCGGTATGTAACGGGTGGTCACCCATCCACAGACCAACCTAGGCAAGCGCAAAGTGGAAATTAATAAAATTTTGTAGGTATTTCCGTTTATGGCTAATTCTGTAATAAATATAAGTACTAACCGATCAGTTTCTTCGAAAACGGATTTTCATACAAACTTTTAATCTTAATTTCGTCTCTTCTTTTTCTTTCATTTCTTACCGGTTGCCTTCGTCGCAAGAGTTATTTTTTTGGCAAAAACTGAACCACTTTCTTCATGTCGCCAACAGGCAACAGTATAAAGGGAAAAAAACCAGCTATCCCATATAAAATTTAAAACTCGCCCCAAATGAATGGGACAACTGATTATTTTTCACGTTTACGATGTTGGCCCCATGAATAAAGTTCTTATGGTCCGAAGTATTTGATGGCCCGAATCACACCGCACACGTTGTATATGGACCTTGATCTGTTGTATGGTTAGACGCAGCAACTCGGAATCCCTGGGAGGCGCGCGCCGACGTTCTGCGGGCGACGAGGCGGCGCTCGGGCTGGCGCTGCGCACGCGCACCGTGTCGGGCCAGCAGCTCTCCGACATCGAGATCCTCGAGCAGGTCACCGTGCTCAACCTCGACACTGGTCAGTATACAGGGTGACACCTCGGAGTCCCTCGGGGGCGACGAGGCGGCGCTCGGGCTGGCGCTGCGCACGCGCACCGTGTCGGGCCAGCAGCTCTCCGACATCGAGATCCTCGAGCAGGTCACCGTGCTCAACCTCGACACTGGTCAGTATACAGGGTGACACCTCGGAGTCCCTCGGGGGCGACGAGGCGGCGCTCGGGCTGGCGCTGCGCACGCGCACCGTGTCGGGCCAGCAGCTCTCCGACATCGAGATCCTCGAGCAGGTCACCGTGCTCAACCTCGACACTGGTCAGTATACAGGGTGACACCTCGGAGTCCCTCGGGGGCGACGAGGCGGCGCTCGGGCTGGCGCTGCGCACGCGCACCGTGTCGGGCCAGCAGCTCTCCGACATCGAGATCCTCGAGCAGGTCACCGTGCTCAACCTCGACACTGGTCAGTATACAGGGTGACACCTCGGAGTCCCTCGGGGGCGACGAGGCGGCGCTCGGGCTGGCGCTGCGCACGCGCACCGTGTCGGGCCAGCAGCTCTCCGACATCGAGATCCTCGAGCAGGTCACCGTGCTCAACCTCGACACTGGTCAGTATACAGGGTGACACCTCGGAGTCCCTCGGGGGCGACGAGGCGGCGCTCGGGCTGGCGCTGCGCACGCGCACCGTGTCGGGCCAGCAGCTCTCCGACATCGAGATCCTCGAGCAGGTCACCGTGCTCAACCTCGACACTGGTCAGTATACAGGGTGACACCTCGGAGTCGCCGGCCCGAACTTCCGAAGGTTATCCCTTTTAACTTCTTCTAACTATACTTGTTTCTGGTATTACTCTAGACTAGAAGTATAGTAGGTGTTAGCACATAAATCTAGAAATTTAGACCCTAATATATCTAGAGCCTCATAGTTCTTAATTTTGCATTGAAAAGGGAAGACTTTCCTATCAGACGGGTTATTTATCTGGTGGCCTACTGGCCGACAGTTGTTTTCGAGTACTTGTATTACGTTTCACTCCCGGATAACTGTTTTCCTAGTTGTAAAGTTGTCGTGTGATAGTCGTCGATGATCAGTTGGTATATATCGCTATATGTATGAGCCCAGTGTTCTCCCCGCCAGGTGAGCGCGTCCCGCTGAGCGTGGCGGAGCACAAGTTGCCGCAGTGCATCAACCCGCTCAGCCTGCACATCATGCGCCTCACCTCCGAGTACATCGGCCGTGCCAACGACGATGATAACGCTAGGTAACACTTTTTTTTTTTCATTTAATTTCTTTATGTTCACCTATGAGTTAAAGAATAGAGCAGGGGTGGCGAACCTTGATGCACCAACGTGCCATTTTTCCTAAAGAAATTTTGAAATGACTAGTAAAGTCATCGCTAAACGGTTTCTAAGCGAATTAATTTTATTCATCTCTGAAAATAACGAATCGCTCCGGCGAATTTATAAATGATAGGAATATATGTATAATGAAATTGTTATGTGCCAAAATCGTTGTGTCGCGTGCCGTCAATGGCACGCGTGCCATTTGTTTGCCATCTCTGGTACTACACTGGTAAAACATCAAAAAACGTCCTGTATTAATAGTATAAACGTGATGAGATAATGTTACAGCAACACCCTTTTGTTACGTTGTTACAAAAAACGTGTTGCTAGAACAACGTGCTTCGTTTCTGTACAAAGGTTGCATTTTGTTAAACCCATAGGGGTGGGAAACTTGTTCTCTACAATATTCTTCGATTTAACACAAAGTTGCGTTTATGTTCAATGTTTTCATAAACATCTTTGAGTTGAGGAGATTTGAGAAAATACAAGGATAGTTTTTTTTTTCAGAAAAAATTGCATGTTGAAATACATTAGAATATTTATGTATTTTTGTGTTGTGTGTTTTCCGTTTCTAAAGCAACGCAAAGCGCAAAGTACACACTTTACAAAACGATTAAAATCTAGTCATTTATTTGTTCCTCATACGCGTTTCACACACTTGGGCGGTTTCCTTTCGTCCTCACACAATTCGACGACACTGTTGGCCCAGTGGCTAAGCGTTTAACTGCTGCGCTACTTGTCACGGGTTCGATCCCCGCACGGAGAAAATATTTGTGTGACCCACAGATAGTTGTTCCGGGTCTGGCTGCTTGTGTATGTGAGTTTAAATGTTTGTAAACGCACCCACGATATGGGAGAAAGTCCTAGTTTAGGGCAACATTAAAAAAAAACTTTAACGAATACGAAATGGAAATCAGTCCTGCCATTTTCAGAGTTGACAGCAAGCGTCGGCTGTCGTGGCGGCATCGCCTCAATTCTCTGAACCTCACGTGGCAGTCCGAGCACTCCTCCAACCTCAGTCTAACGGCTAGGTCCATTATTTATCTATATATTTGTCACTGCTTAGTTTGACGCTTGCGGTTAGTTAGGGTTGCCAGACTAACGTGAAAACTGTTTTTATTCGGGAACTTTTGTTGAGTAATATTATGTGTGTAAATATTTAAGAACAGTAATAGTAAACTCTAAAATACTTTCGGAAAGATTTCTTTAGTCGTTCTGGGTTATAGTAATTCATACGTCAAGCCATTGTAGGAATAGCTTATAATGTACATCAAATAATTTTAAGTAGTGTAAACTCATTTAGTACTCATTTGTGAAATATTCATAGTTATACCATTAACCAATATTTCCACGGCACAAAAGGAAATATTTTTCATGTTTTATTATTCTTATCCTGAAAACCTGATTAATTATCAAGTAACTATAATATGAAACTTTTAGGTTTCTTTGAAATCAATAAATTGTTGATCCAATATCGACGGCACGGTTGGCGCACTGGCTGAGGGATCGACTGCTGCGCTGCGTGTCGCGGGTTCGATTCCCGCACGGAACAAATATTTGTATGACCTGCAGATAGTTGTTTCGGGTCTGGCTGTTTGTGTATGCGAGTTTATATGTTTGTAAACGCACCCACGATACAGGAGAAATTCCTAGTGCGGGGCAACGTTTTTCTAAAAAAAAATATATTGGCAAATTCATCAATAAAGGTCTAGATTGAAAAAAAAAGACACTTTCATTTAATCAGTATTTTTTTTTTAATATATGTACTTAATTTATTTTTACCGTCTGGCAATCCTACATTACGTTTAATAGCTTGTATAATCATAATGTTTGCGTTTGAAGGCTGAACAGAAGTGAGTGAGGTTTGTGAACGAACTGATCTAACTAATTCAACGATGATACGTTTTGATAATATTCGACAGCATTTCTAAAGGTTCACTAAGTATTACGTTGGGCTTAAACACGAGTAGTACCGAAGAGGAATAAGTAAAAACGGAAATTTGAATTGTCGTTTGACGTTTTATTGATAAAAAATGTCATGTTGATCATCTCTGTGAAGAATATTTTAAATAATATAATTGTATTATTAATATAAATTATATTTAGAATAAATCTTCACAGAGAAGCAACTTTGATTCCTCTAGGTCTATTCATATCTAATACTCATACGGAGTTAGACTTTCATTGGCGGTCGCATGCACTAATGTTTTTTTTTGTACACACAAAATTAACACATACAAAGGTATGGCTTATTTCTTTAAGAAATATAAATTAGTTTTTTCAGAAGAACAATAAGATTGTTTTGTTTCAGCCTGGCCTTACAAAAGTAATGCTTATAAAAACTCAAATTGTTATATTTTATTTTTTTAAGTGTGCAACATCGAAACAAAGACAAATTCAGCTTGTTTTTATTTGCCGCGTGCGATTGTTGATTTACTGTCAGATCAGAATGTACGCCTGTTACTCAGCGTAGAATTAATACTTTTCACAAACATTCACATCAGTATTTTGACAGTTTATTGTAGTTAAATAATGTCGCTTTTAGAAAAACATACAAATTGTTTCACCTTTCTTAAGAAAGTCCCGTCCCGGTTTTAATAATTTCTTATTTTATTCCAATTTAATTTGCAGTGTGAGGTTGTATGTTGATTCATATACAGATTGCGACCGTAAAGAAATCGGTTTTACAGAGTTCGATCGATCGAAAAATAGCCTATGTCAGGGTCCAGGGTCCCAACTATCTTCGTACCAAAATTCATCAAAATTGGTTTAGCCATGTAGGCGTGAAGACGTAACAAACAAACAAACTCACTTTCGCTTTTATAATATTAGTAAGGATCAGAATAAAGTTACACCAGTGTATAGTTTTATACATAACATCTTGTTCTGCAATTGTGAAATATTGCATTTGATTTGATTTGATTGCATTTTAATTACATGAGTTTCGCTTCAATTCTAAAGTTAATACGCATATTATAATACGAATGAACCTTTATTTTTTGTTTATAACGATTGTCTGGCAGTTTGAGTACTATATATGCGACCTACAAAAATGTCCTTGTTTTCATATTGTTAGTCGTGTCGTTGAGCTCCTTGAGTTATTAGTGGACAGATCCACTCAAATCTGCATGGTTGAGTGCATAGTCTTCATTTAAGTTGACCAAGATTTTTATCTGGATCTTAAAACAGACTATGACCTCTGAGTTTCTTTCGGCTGTTTCTTCTCAAAGTAGCCGGGTATGAAACACCGGCCTCATCTAGGTTAAAAAAATGTGTTTGCACTGCTTGCAAAATAAACATCATTTATCTTAACCAAATACAAATAAGGTTCATTTACGAATACTACAGTACGGTGCAGTACAGCTTGAGTGAAGTTAAAGTTTCGCTTTTTACGTGCCAGTCTTAGACTTCCTAATTGATGTTAACGCTGTTTGTTTTGCAGAGAAACGGACGAAGAAAGCGAGAGTGTGTGCGCGGGTGGGGCGGAGGATGAGGCCAAGGAGATGAAGCGAGAGTCCACCGACAGACAGACGACCGGCATCAAGAGGAAAACGGAAAAGTAAGCACTTCACCAGCTTCCTACCCTTGTCCCATGTTAGTTAGGGTTGGCGCAACAAGTTTTTCTCCCATTTTCTGACGGGGAGGAATTTCTATAATACCTCACACAATCTATCTATGTGTATTGAATATGAAATCGATATTAGAACTGTCGTTTTCAAAGTTGACAACGAGCGTCGGCTTAGGTGCGATATCGCCAAAACATGCCGTCTCTGAACCTCACGTGTGATCCTGTCAATCTGTCATTCACTCCTTTTCCTTTAATATCATTCGTCATACAAGCCAGCCGTCTTTTTTTAGGTCTTCTCCCTCTGTGTTTATCAACATTCTTAGATTCGTGGCCGGGAAAGGCAAAACACTAAGATAATTAATAAAAGCACTGCCGAAACGACCACCAGCGCGGAACAAATATTTGTATGGCCTACAAATAATTGTTTCCGGTCTGGCTGTTTGTGTATGAGTTTAAATGTTTGTAAAGGCACCCACGATACAAGAGAAATTCCTAGTGTGGGAAAACGATTTTTTTTCTTTTAATAAAGAGACCTTTGCTCAACAACGGCGCAGTGGGAAGTTGATATTATTAAAAAAAAATATAATTAAGTACAATAAATATTTCTAACTCTAGGATCACGTCGAAACTGGTAAAATCTCATTCGCAAGACAACATAAACAAGAGATTGACACACGACATGAACTTCAGGTGACAGTTTGGCAACTAACACGTAATCAATACCGGAGTATCCACATATCGGACGTCGACTCGATATCGGACACCTACTCGATAATAATCGAGTTGGTGTCTGATATCGAGTAGGTGTCATCAGCGTGAGAGCATCCACGTCGATTAATAATAATTAATCGACGTGCATGCTCTCACGCTTTAATCTTAGTTATAAAATAATAATAAAAATGCTTTTGCCCGTTGAACATAGTGCTGGGATAAAACAGAATATCTTAACCCAGGTCATGGTCTGTCTATGTGCGAAATTTCATTAAATTCTTTTGTTATATTCGTAATTCGTAAAATAAATATTTAGTTTAATAATTAAAAAAGTATTCAATGTGTAAAGAAAACACACAAATAACTATGGATAGTGAATAAGTCTGAATATTATTTCATTTACTTTTAAAATAATAAGTGTGTTTTTTAACGCTTGGTTTGAATATTTGTTTGTTTTTTTTAACTAAATGCCGCGGCGCTTGATATGTAACAAGTTTGATACGTTGAATTTCTTTTATTTTTACTAATTTTAATCTGATGTTGTTCTCAAAGTGTCTCAGCTCAGAGGTTAAGCTGCGCTCACCACAGTCATTTTTCCGATGGGTAACCAACTATGCTCGAATACATACGTAATTTACGTGAGCATGTTTGACAATCGGTTCCAGTAGGGTCATTAATTGCGCAGTAATTCAAAACGATATCTTAATATTGACATCGTAAAAAGTACTCCGGGTACGGCACGGATAGTTCCGGGAATAAAACCAGGAGTTCCGCCGCAGGGGAATTCATACTAATATAATTTAAACACGTTAATGCTTACTGCAGTAGTATTTACTCTTACCTGACTGACCCAGAAGGATAGTAATGTTTTTCGTTCGCATGTTGTATGTATGGCAGTTCCACTGTGCCTGTTCCTAAACGGATGAACCGATTTTGATAAATTATACGTCGCGTCGTTAGATTCGTCTTAGTGACGCGAGTCTCACTGGCCACTTTAAAATAATAAAAATGATGTATATTGGGCGCCATATTGTAGAGATCTTTTAAGTACGTTTTTTTCTAATTCTGTCACATATCTAAATGAAACGCTATTAAAAGGTGATGAACAAAATAAAGGAAGCTGTGTCGGGTTAGCTGGAAGGGCTAGGCTAGGCTACTTTCGCTAGTCGAGAATTTTAGCTACTAAGCTATGTTAATAAATATTATATTTACTCTTTCAGGCTAAAGCGTTTCTTCGGCAGCACGGTAAAGAAAACGGTGGATGCCGCAAAGTCTTTGGCACAGGAGGTTTCACACGCTCGCCATAAGGAGGACGTGGCGGACATAGCCGATGACGTCCGAGGCGAACACAACATCAAACTTAAAGCTTCCAACTCGCACAAGGGACCTTACGACTTCGACGGATGCGTCAGACATGTTCAAGTTTGTACTCGATTTCATTCTTTGTTTTTAATTACATCTTACTCTTGTCATTACAGATCTTAGAGGTCTTAACTGACCTCGAAGGTCTATTAGTTGCAACTGCTTACCATTATTTATTTATTTAATACTAGCTTTTGCCCGCGGCTTCGCTCGCGTTAAATTCAGGGTAACACAGTTCCCCTTGCGCCTTATTGATTTGTAATAGCAACGCTAAGTTTTCCCTTTTCATCCCTCTTTCTCCCTCACATCCCAAAAAATTGCCTATGTCCGTCTCCTGGTTCCCAACTATCTCTGTACCAAAATTCATCAAATCGGTCTAGCTATTTAAGCGTGAAGAGGTAACAAACAAACTCACTTTCGCTTTTATAATATTAGTAAGGAAGTAAGGATAGTATGGAAGACTTACAGCTATATAAAAACTTAACATAAAAACAAGAAATAATAGAAACAGAAAGCCAATTACAAGTCAACACGTATAGAAATGGAATAGAAATTATGTGAACACACGTCAGTACAATATGTTAATTTAAAGTTAATATAGTTTAGTTCTATTAAATAAAGACGGTTTTACAAACAAAATTTCAGAAAATGACTGTCAAAAAACTGTTCGATTACAATAAAATAAAAAGTTATAATAAAACAATTAAGAA
The DNA here is from genome assembly GCA_905475445.1 of Ochropleura plecta. Classification (NCBI taxonomy): domain Eukaryota; kingdom Metazoa; phylum Arthropoda; class Insecta; order Lepidoptera; family Noctuidae; genus Ochropleura; species Ochropleura plecta. The sequence goes on from FR997733.1 coordinate 20,288,340, forward strand.
AATGGGGTAAAAAACCCAATTTGTAGGCCATTTGAAAAACTTGAGGCTTAAGCACCTTCTGGCTGATGTCACACTTGTTGTGAAAGGATCCAAATCATGTTGATTAGATCCTGGTCTATTGATCCTTGGGTGTGGCTAAAGTGTAAGTGGGTCTTTATATCAGTAATTTCGCATGCACCCACTGTTACTACTTAACACCTCGACCTTCAATAAGCATGTTTATAAACTTTCGAATTTCCGCAGGAGATGGGGTCGGGACACAACGGTGCGGTGTGGTGCTGCAAGTTCAGCGTGTGCGGCCGTCTGCTGGCCACGGCCGGCCAGGACAAACTGCTGCGCGTGTGGGTCACTAGGGACGCATACCATATGTTCCAGGTCAGTGTGTGATGTCATGTGTACAGGATATGGGTCGGGAGTGGTGCTGCAAGTGTAGCTTACATTCCAGGTCAGTGTGTAAAAACAATAATGTTCATTCCGTGCCTCGGAAATCATAATGAACTGTTGGTCCCGGCTATCATATGTACATTTTTGACAGTCGACGTGGGTCAAGCGACATCGTTTTGCCTCAGAGGTGGGTTATGGAGTTTAGATGGGTAGTCGCTCCGTGTAAACAACTAGTATTCACCTGCGCCCGGTTAGACGGAAACACATTAAAAAAAATGCAATGAATGATGTTGAAAATAAATACAAAAAAACTTGAGAAGTGTCAATATAACGAAGTTTTAATTTATTATGTGCAAAAAATCTGTATTGAAACAACAAAAATAATCGTAGCGACACCACACTGTTCAATGCGAAATAGAAAAACGAAACGAAAATAACTGGCTTGCTTTCTATGAGAGAGAGAGAGAAACAGACAGAGAAACACGCGCACGTCGCACGGCTTACAACTATAACAAAAAGTGTCGTTACAACTTTTGGTCATAAGCAAAAAATGTTGTTACGACTTTTGGTCGTAAGCAAAAAAGCTCTTGGTTTTAATTTTATTATATTTGCACAATTAACTTTGAAGCGGCAGCACAACTCCGCGCAGTTTTTCTGTTAAACGGCTTTAAGTTTTGACAAAAGTGTAAGTTTAAAACAGCTCAGCTGGGGAACCGAACTAACATTTACTCAATCAATAAAGCAAACCTCTGTTTAATTCCCCAGTTGAGCTGTTTTATTAGAAATGTGTCTTTATTAAGAAATATGAATGAAAATAAAGTGTGGGGCGTGTGTTGTGTCGCAGGACATGCGCACGAAGTACAACCTGGAGCAGAAGTCGTCGCCCACGCCGTCGCAGGAGTCGCTGTCGTCGCTGCGCGCGCCGACCCCGCCGCCCGCCCCCGCCGCCCCCTTCGCGCCCGCGCCCTTCTGCGTGTACGCGGGCCACTCGTCCGACCTGCTGGACGTGTCGTGGTCCAAGAACTACTTCATCCTGTCCAGCTCCATGGACAAGACCGTGCGCCTGTGGCACATCTCGCGCGGCGAGTGCCTCTGCTGCTTCCAGCACATCGACTTCGTGACGGCCATCGTGTTCCACCCGAGGGACGACAGATACTTCCTCTCCGGCAGTCTCGATGGCAAGCTGAGGCTGTGGAATATTCCTGACAAGAAGGTACGTACTTCTATTAAATAATGGCGTTGTCACAGTCAAATTACATGACAAATTACGTTTAATAATTCCATCGCATTATATGTTTTTTTTTATTTCGATCGTAGACTTCTAGATCCGCGTGTCCCCAAAATGTAGACCAGACCGCGTTTATTGGTGATCTCTTTGGAGACGCTAGGTGCTTTAACTCTAACTATAAATCTGGGTTCCCATTGATTTATAAATTAGTTATAATTATACACAAGTATTATTGTATAATTACATCAATATTTATTAAATATCCTATAAATATGAGAAACGTGTGATTGGTGGCCAAATATGTTTACACTATCGCATATCGTCTGCGCTTACGCTATGACCTTCACATTACTAACAGATCCAAACCCCACAGGTCGCCGTATGGAACGAAGTAGACGGCAAAACGAAGTTGATAACAGCCGCGAACTTCTGCCAGAACGGCAAGTTCGCGGTGGTAGGCACATACGACGGGCGCTGCATCTTCTACACCACGGACCAGCTCAAGTACCACACGCAGATCGACGTGCGGTCCACGCGTGGGAAGAACTCCACCGGCCGCAAGATCTCCGGCATCGAACCCATGCCGAACGACGACAAGATCCTCGTCACGTCCAACGACAGCCGGATCCGACTGTACGACCTTCGAGACCTGAACCTTTCCTGCAAGTACAAAGGTTACGTCAACGTGTCGAGTCAGATCAAAGCGTCGTTCTCTCACGACGGCAAGTACATCGTGAGCGGCTCGGAGAACCAGTGCATCTACATCTGGAAGACCTACCACGACTACTCCAAGTTCACGTCGGTGCGGAGGGACCGGAACGACTTTTGGGAAGGCATCAAGGCACACAACGCCCTCGTCACCTGCGCTGTGTTCGCGCCCAACCCAGACCACATCATCCGCATGCTGGACCAGGACGCCAAGCGAGCCCATGCCGACTGCGACGACAAAGATGAAGTTGTATGTAACTTCTTAAGATGACTTCTAGGTTACGTTAGAGATAGGGCCTTTTTGGTCTCATACAGGGCTAATTGATTTCGTGCATGTCTCATTGCTACAATACAAAATATAAAAATATTATTAATATTTTGTTTACTGTTTTTGCCCTGTTTGAGTCAAATAAATATTTGTTCTTACTTCTTCTGTTTGTGGTATGTGACAGCCTCATTGGTATAGTGCTCGCAGACACGACTGCTGACCATTAAGTTTTGGGTTCGATCCCAAGAACGGTTTGCTGTTCTGTTCGAAATTCTCAGTAGCAGAGATTCGTGAATGAAGAATAATTTCGCTTTTTATTAACAATTAAATGAAACTTTATAAAGATGTTTGTGTCATTTGCGTTGCAGAAGGGCGCCGAGGGCGGCATGGTAGCGTCGTCCCAGACCGGCCACGTCCTCGTGAGCGCCGACTTCAACGGCTGCATCAAGGTGTTCGTGCACAAAGCCAAGCCCAAACACTCGTCGCTGCCCGCGTCTGCACTCGCATGAGCGCTGCGACACACACGAGTACACGACCGATGTACGCCCACGCGTTATGTACACTCCAGTCTTTTGTTTGTTCGTTAATTTTCTTTTATTTCCTTATTAAGTGAGGACACATGAGACCATTCGAAGTTACACTCAACGCCACATCAACCTATACAAAAATCTACGCTAGACGATCCATAGTTGAGAGAACTGCATTCACTGGTTTCGTATAAGTTGATGTGTCGTCGTGTGTACTGTACGGTATAAGAAACTTTAAAAACTTGAAAACTATGGTCAAAATTGATCTGCAAATTAAAAAAAAAACTCGGGTTGCTAGTTGCTTGGCAGCCGTCGGAAAAGTACCCTTTACTACATATTTAATTACATGCTACATAGACGTCGTAGTTCCCATACAAAGTGCAATGTAAATCCTGCCTAACCTAACGTAAGCTCTACAAAACTTGATGTTTTATTTATTTAATTTTTTATAAAAAAAAAATTTTTGGTTGTATCGGAAATGCGAACGCATCCGTTCAGCAGCGGATGCGTACGCAGCCCGTACAAAACTAGTATTTTCTATGGACAAAAGCTGAATTGAGCTGAATAAGTGTAGTTAGTCCGTTAACCTGACTTCTGTGAAGCGGTGGAGCTAGACGTCCTGCATAGCGCCATCTGTTGTCAACACTGAAGTTACATTAAAGTAATACTGTTATGAAAAGTGGTGGTAAGGATATGATCCGCGGTTGCGGGTTGTTCGAAAGAGATACCGCGGCCCCGAAACTTAAAAGGTAAAAGAAGGAACATGGGTGGGTATTAGTCAGTAAAAGTCTGACACTCCCGCCATCAAGTTATTTGATGATTTCTTATCAGCAAAAAACAAGGCCCTGATATGTTGCTGGTAATTTGAAAAGCATTGACAAACTAGCTTTCGGAGCTGTAAGGAAAGTCGATGCACAAACGATTACGAAAAAAATAGTGGCCATCGGAATAGTTGCAGAGCTTATGCTCACCGTTTCTGCGTGTTCCACTCTGTATGAAGATATCAAACGGAACGATGCGGTAGCGATGCGATGGAATCGGATGCGCGCATGTACGGGCAAAGCATACAGGGACCTTACACGAAGCCGTGAACCATGCAATTTGTACATTTACGCAAAAAAATATTGCTGGGAATTAATTTTGATTTTTGGGGTGAATAATCACATTTTACGGTCGAATTCAATGTTTCATTTACTCTAAACATTTTGCTGAATGCATTGAATAGTTAGGGGGTTCCGGGAAGTATTTAAAGTAAAGTCGAAAAATCATTTTTTTTTACATTTAAAACTTTGATTTGAAAAAAACAACTGAAAAGTCTGTAACTAGAAGGTTCGTATGGTCCAGAACAAAATATCGCAATAACGGGGAAAACACGTTCTTTTTGGCTTCGCCATGGGCACTTTTACCCCCTAAATAGTAGAATATGTATTTTATATACAAATACCAAAGTCAGGCGAACATCACGTTATTGTCTGGTTTGCTAGCCCTCTAGTCGACACATAAGACCCTGTAGTGCTATGCTCTAAGAATACAGCGTCGAGCTTAGGGTCTAGACAGACACGACTGCAATAGAACTGCAAACCAAACGTGCAGTCCGATTGCAGTTCAATTGCAGTCGGCGTGCAATCGTGTGAACTGCACACCGACTAACTGCAAACCAACCGTGTAGTTCGATTGTAGTCGGTGTGCAGTTCTATTGCAGTCGTGTCAACTGCATTCAAACTGCACTTGAACCGCAATTTGCGGTGGGATTGCAGTTGAAATGCGGTCCGTCTGTCTGGAGCCTTAGCGCTGCGCTTATTCTTAGAATAAAACACTACTGGACCCTATATCATAATGTGTATTTTTCTTATTCACGCCTTATTCTATAAAACCAATTGTATTGATCAATAGATCGGCCACGAACGCAGCTGCTTAAATTGATACCAGTATAATTTGATTTTATCTTCTATAATAAAAATAACGTGAGATCAGAGAATTTCTAAAGGCATCAGGCGGTACTGACTGCTGTTAAAATACACACACACTATAGACTACTTATTAATAATAAGTTTATTTTATTAGGGAAATTACTGCAAATACACCTAGTAGACAATAAACAACAGCCAAATATCCATAACTTTCGTTTTGAGGCTTCCGTATTTATGAAGCCTTTTATAAATTATATTTTTTTATCTTAATCTTTTGACCACCAGTCATGTATACACTATACATGACAGCAAAATGTGTCCAGCACGCCTCAGTGAAAGAATCAAATTGTAGCGTCGTCAAGACAACGCTTTTGCATATTTGACGTGGTGGTCAAAGGGTTTAAATGCGCCCCAAGGGTGACAAATGACTTTTATAGTTTCTTGTAAGTTATTTCGCGAAGGAAAGCTTTACTCAATGTAAGCTAACGATATAAATAACGGGAGAATAAAGTCAAAATATATTATATATAGGTAAATATATATTGACTGTATTTTAAAAGAGTGTGATAGATGTTTGTAACATCATTGTAATTAGTAGTAAAGAGATACCTGAGGTTAAAATATGAAAGCAATGCGATACTTTCAACGATATGAAATATCAAAATCCGGGCAACCATCATCTTAGAAGTAAATATATTAAAGGAAATTTTATTTTACTTGCATGCATTGCAGACGTTTGATATTCTTGAAAAGTAGGTAACATTTCAAATATTACACAGTTCGTAATAGAATAAGCGCCAATATCTTAAAATTGTGATTAAGACAATCAAATTGAACAATTTTCTCTGAGAAAATGGGTAAAAAAAGAAAAGAAGTTTTTTGAAATGTTTTGCGGCTGCCAGTTTTCGATTCTATTACCACATAAGAGACATTGCATTTATTCTGTTACTTCTTGTATAATATTGGCTAGAACAATGTTCTGTCTATACCGAACCTCATCAACATTTAAGTTTAACCACGCATTGCGTTTGTATCATACGTATAGATCATTATGTCGCAAATTGTGTATATTTTTAGTTTAAAATGGTATGTGCAGTTTATTTTGTATTGTAGTGTAAAATCTTTAAGTGCACTTGTGAGTACGCGGCCGATAATACACTGTAAGTATGCATAATCTACAATAGGGTAGTTGACACCACCAATCAATTGATATACTTTTTATGAGCTGTCAAAACGCGCTTCCCCCATAGATTTTGTATGAGACTCGCAACCCATGACGTCACTAAGTTGTCAAGTCAATGATGCAACTATTTATTGATTTAAAAGCAACTAATAATCGAATTTTGAAATGAATAAAAGTTATTTTGAAATGAATGGAGTTCTCAGGTCTAGAATAAGGTGTTCTTTCAGAAAAATTGTGTTTTAAAATTATTGGTTAATGGTGTCAACTACCCAATTGTAGACACATCGAATTGAGGTTCTACATCGTATCAGCTTTCTTACAGTAGAAATAACTTGTTTATAAATCGAATCACAACATTTCCTATCAACTGTTGGAAAAAGGCCACTTAAATAATATTTTTGCATAAAAAAAAAGTTTTTTTCGATTTTTTATTTTGTTGATACAATTAAGCTTAGTTTCCCTCATTTCGATATGTACGCGTGAAGACTAACATTGTATACCACACCGATTTGTAGTCATAGTTCAGCTTTGTCGAGCAATCTCATCACAGTAACCCCCGAATACTGAAACGTCACTCAAAATTTTAAGTACCACTTAAATTTAAAAGATTCTCAAAAGTGACGTTTGATAATAGAAAATCTAAAGTTTAAGAGCTGCTCAAATGTTAAGCAGCCCTCAAATTTTGAGTGACGTTTCAGTATTCGGGGGTAAGTCTCTTACTTGATCCCAAGAGTCATGTTATCTCCCGGTCATGTTATATACAAATATAGCATGTACTAAGCAACTTTATCTATGGTACCAACATCATATTGGCGAAAAAGTTATTAGCTGTAACATAAGGTATTTAAATTTATAGAACATTTTTTTTTATGTTTGTCCCATAGAGAAATCTGTTCACTTTGACTTTGTGACCTGATACATACTTCATAGAAGCCAATTTTTATCAACCATTCGGACTAGATCGTGCCGGCGCCGACAACACCACGTGCATGCGCATGCGCATGCGCAAACAACGTAGTTTTAAAGTTGTGAACAAATAACTGGCAAGAAAATTATGCATCGTAATCTACTTCCGTACCTCTCTTCCCTTTATATCTCTGGTTTATACTCGAATTTAATTTTAAATTTCTATCTTCTCACATTTTAGCCGGAAATGTATGTTAGGCACATCCTTATTTCGTATAAATAATGGAGACGTTTCATTTTTTTTTAATTACATTTAGTCATTTTGATATGATAAAAAGCTGGAGAAGTGCGAGTTGGACTCCGTAGGGTTCAGTACCATTATCTATAAAATAGGCATCATGTTGGTCGTACGGGAGCCCACTTAAATATTTATTTTATTCTCTTTTTAGTATTTGTTGTAATAACGACAACAGAAATACAATCTGTGTAAATACCTAGTTTCTAACTATCACGGTTGATATTTATTTTATTATTTATTTTTATATCCATAAAAGAATTCGCATTGTATTTGATTGACATTAATTAACCGTTAATAATAGTCCTACATTAACTAATTTAAAACATTTAAAAACAAATAGTAAATTTCAAAAAGACATTTCAGATAGTAGTACAGATACAGCTTGGTGACAGACGGACGGACAGCGAAGTTTTAGTAATAAAAAATCAGTTGCGGTTGCCATAAGGTAGAGTGACATCACTTGACCCCTTACTAGCTTTTGCCTGCGGCTTCGCTCGCGTTAAATTCGGGGTAACATAGTTCCCCTTTCCTGATTTACAGGTATCTGCTGCCTGTAGTTTTTGCCCTTGCGCCTTATTTATTGTAATAGCAATGCTATGTTTTCCCCTTTCTTCCCTCGTTCTCCCACATATCTATATCTTTTTAAAAAAAAATAGCCTATGTCCGTCTCCAGGGTCCCAACTATCTCTGTACCAAAATTCATTTAGGCGTGAAGACGTAACAAACAAACTCACTTTCGCTTTTATAATATTAGTAAGGATAATAGTGAAAAAAAAAATCGTCAAACATTGTGTTATTAACGTCAATTGTGTTAAAATCGTTAAACATTGTGTTATTACTTAACGTGTAACCGTCGCCTAAAGATCATGAAACTTCTCCATTCTTCTGAAATTATGTTCTAGCTCATGTAATTGCCGGGGTTGCGAGTTGTTCGAAAGAGGTACCGCGGCCTCGGGCTCTAAGGGGGGCATAACAAGGAACATGGAAGGATTTTAGTCACAACACAGTAAAAGTCTGACACTCCTTCCAGCTCCGCCCAGAGCGGGAGAACTCGTATTTGATGATTTCTTGGATGTGACGAAAAAAAATCTCATGTCATTATTATTTATATTTCGTAATCTTAATAATGTTTGTTCTTTTACATACATATATTGTTTCCATCTTGATTACCTACTGATACATGTATATAGCAAATGTCTACTCGTTCTTAGTTGTGAAACACTCTGATTTTGTCGATGTAGGCACAATTAAATGGGTTCGAAGATAAGTATTAGCTAAAATATTTAATGACGTAACTTATCATTGATGCAAGAGGATGTCAGCTTACGGCCGTTCCCAATAACCTATCTATCACCAGTTTTCACCTACTAACGATAGAAAATTCTATCTATCATCGGTTTTGATGTCCCAATATAATACTGATGGTTATGACAACTAACTGTCATACGCTATCTATCGATGGGAGGGGCTATCTCATAGTGCAGATAGATATTTCTATGAAATTGCAACATTATGCGTCCCAATAATCTTTTCACAGCTATCTGTCAGTGATGTCAATACTAAAGATAACCAAATTTGTCAATCCGTCGAATTGCAGGGATATGCGTTGTTTATTGTTCAAATAAATTTGTAGAAGTGCAGTGTTTTCATCATTCTTAATAATGTCTGAGTCTAGTGAAAGTGATTTATCAATGTTAATGGAATTATCTGATTGGGACAGTGATTTTGAAGATGAATCCCATAAAACTACAAGACCCACGTAAACCATATGAACGAACTAAATAGTAACGAATTCACGTATAGATTTCGCTTAAACAAAACTGCTGTTGGTAATTTATTAACAGAAATTTATCCTTTGTTAAAAGTAACTTCAGAAAGGTAAGAACCAACTTGAATGAGAAATATACATTCATTTAATGTTAATTACTCATTGTAATGTACCTATAGGTAACATTTTTTAAAGCTTTTTTTTTAATTTTTCAGAAATCATGGGATATCTCCTTTGTATCAGCTACTTTTAATCCTAACATTTTATGCATTAGGCACAATGTCTGTTGCAGACTTTGTAGGAGTCTCAAAATCATCAGCGGGGCGTATTGTAGCCAATATCTGATCTGCAATAGCAAGGTTATATAGAAATTATATACTTGAATAGGAACGTATATAATAATGTCTGGTAATATTAACAGTGCTCACTATATGTAAAAAAATTAAACAGAATTCACTAAACAAACTTGATAACACAACAATAATAGCGGTAGTGTCTTTATGAGTTGAAACTTGAATTGACACTTGACTACGTTTCGTTCTTCCTTTTTACGCGGCCCAATATTTGTTCACTAAAATAATTACAATGAAACAGATCACTATGATTACCAATCTTATTTTAGCATAAAAATATCACCAATGCTTTAATTTGATCAATTTGTATTGTTTTACGAAAAAGTTATATGAAATAATATTTGTTTAAACGTTGTTATTTTTTTGTAGTAAAAAAACGTATGGGAGGGCTGGATAGTTGAGCTTATCTACCGATGTCGATGCCTCGATAGACGTTATCGTCAATTGTGGGACGTAAAATAAGGATAGATAGAAGTCTACTATTTATCGTTCATAACAAGATATCGCTTACTGAGGATAGGATATTGGGAACGGCCGTTAGTAAATTTGCGTTGTATTATCAACCTAGTAAAGGTAGACTTCAGAACTAGCTCAGTGTGACATGTTACCTTTCAAATATATAATATCCGTCGTTATTCATAACTATGTTAGCCTTCTTCATCGGTAAATACGTTAATTTTATACTATACCTACTTAGAATAAAATGTTAAATGTATATTTATATTTTAGGCTGTGTTTTCTTTTATTATTTAAAGACTAAACAAAATTATTTTCGTTAAGTTCTTGCCCAATGTGAATGAAGTATTGTTTTGTATGTAATAAGTGTACATTTAGTGTTGTATAAAGATCATGATGCCATCATAATTAAATTGGAATATATTTTTAAATCGCATTTACCTTCATAAATAAATAATCGTTACATAAATGTTGTTTTATTCGAAATTATTATAAACTCATCTTTGTTTCTAGGTTCCCTTTATTCATTTAATACTCTTATAAGTACATTTTTATATATTTCTTTAAAAAAAACAAAAGGAAAAATATTTAAAAATATAAAAATAGGTCTCCGCCGGTATCGGGAGCAGGGTCCAAGATCTAGGTTCCCTTATAATTATACTATCTGGCGCCCGCGGCTTCGCCCGCGTGCTATAAAAAAAAGTATTCTATGTTTTATTCCAGACTATAATCTACCTCTGTGCCAAAGTTCATCAAGATCTGTTCAGCCGCTTTGACCCTAAAGGGTAACAAACATTCGCATTTATAATATCAGTAGGATATTTATAGAGCAAGAGTGGTCCAGTGGTAACGACCCGACTTATGAGGTGCAGAGCGTGCGTTCGAACCCGGGTAGGCGCGATTTTTTGTGTTATTATTAAGCCTATGTTGCCCCACTGCTGGGCAAAAGGCCTCCCCAAAATTCTTTTACCCGCTTCGAACCAGTGCCCTCACGGTAAGCACGGTTGCCTCACCATCGTCATCAGGACGCATCGGCGGCGCTGACCATCTCTTGGCAAGCACGCATTATTGTGTTTAGTAAAATTTATTACATCACGTCTTGTTTTAAAACGGTGAAGGAAGCCGTCGTAGTTCGAACGTGTCCTAGAAGCAGACAATCAAATACATTACAGTTGAAGACATCTATCTACCAACCCTAACTGGGCCCGCGTGATGTATTACAAACATTTACCGAACAGATTGTTTATTTTATTAAATGGCCTAGAACCTATTATTCCTTAGATTGTATTTTCACACTATTAGCTTCTCCTTTATAGGCGAAAGTTTGTATGTGTGTCTGAATGTTGGTCACTCCTTCACGCTCAAACGGCTTATCGAAGTTTGATGAAATTTGGTATCAAAATATCTTGTATTCTGGATTATATCCTATGTGGTCATTGGTGTTCTGACACGTCCGTTTTGTGCTCGGAGTTTTTTGGCTAAAAAGTTTGTAGCGACACAAATATGAAGTGGCAAAAAAGTACTACAGCGCCATCTATGCAACCACTGAATAACTAATGGCAAAAATTCCTACATCGCGCAAGCAAAGTTGTACGCGAAGTTAACATATTAGTGAATGGAAAACTTTACAAGTTTAATATTCTAGCCACATAATAGAGCCGCACACCAAAGCTCTCGACAATCAACCTAGAAAGTCACCGCATGCAGTTCCCGACGTTGCCGTGGCCGTAATCGGCTACGGCAAATACGAAGCTCAGCGTGTCTAAAATCAATTGTATAATTTGGACTGGGCAGCGAAAGTGTTAAAAACACAGGCTAATGTGTGATCCCAGAAAAATGCAGTGTTCCCGTGGGATAATTAAATAACTCAAATATTCGCCGCGGTGAACTTCGCTGGCACAGCTAGTATTTTCATAAAACTAGTGAACAGATGATTACCTACATTGAATGGTTTGTAACATTCAATACATAAAATGTTTGCTACCAACAATCTCTTTTGAATTATTAGCTGCTCAAGCTCAGCAAAAACGTAGTTTACTTAGATTGTTCTTCATTTGGCTAACAAACAAACGTAATAAAAAAAGATAACTTTAAAAAATATAATTTATTTTCTCAACATTAAAATATGGAGTGCAATCTGGAATGTTCAACTTCATAACAACATTGAATACAAAATTATGATAATAAGTCTTACATTAAAGTTTTCATAAAAAAACATTACTACTTTACAAATACAATATCTGTCTTGTTGCTATACATATAATGAAATCTTACAAAACTACAAATAAAATCTTATTGCAAACGACGAGTGTTGGGACGATTTATGGTAATAACACGGTGGGTATTGGGCATATAAGTACGTGGGAACATTAGCTTTGAAGGATATTGAGTGGCCATCTGGCCATACACTCAAAGCTTATATTGCTTATAGGTACATAAAAGGTTTTATAAAATAAGTCAGCATACTGCCGACGTGATAACATGATCAGTAGGGTTACCGTGACATCTTATAGCAGTACTTATTCCTGTGTGAGAAAGAGATGGTGCTAGACACCCTGTATAGCTCTGTCTCTTTCCCTCACTTGAATAAGTTCTGTTTTAAGACATGATGGTAGGGTAGCAGAGTAACCAGCGGCCGTTAAATCCAATTAAAAATCATTTAACATTACATATCATCACGCCTGTAATCCCCAAAAGTTTAGGCAGATGTGTAACTAATAGTACTGACGTCGCATCTTTCATCAATACATTTTTTTAAATTACTAACCTTTTGAACGCTACTGTCACAAATATGTGACAAGCAAGTGCGCACCCTTGGCGCTGACGACACAAACATGTGACAAAAAATGAGGTAAAATTGTGGTTTGGCGTGGAGAGCACGTGCGTGCGGTTATGCACTGGCGTTCAGAAGCTTGAATGTTACACCAATGGGCGCCCCCCATTTGTAAATTATTCATCATTCCTGAGAAAAGTCATTCAAGTATAACTGACGCACTATACAGGGTGGAGATGACAATAAATTAAACTGCGTATACCTAATGACGCGATGACGTTCCCAATCTCGCATACAAAAATGCAATCAAATATATCTAGTGGCTAAGGACATTATTTAAAAATTTCTTACACGATGATAATTGGCTAACACCAACTGTTTAACAGCCCCCGCATCGGTATAAACACTAAACACATGTTGTCAGCTCACTACTTCAAAAACATGAACCAATATTTATAAATGGTAATGACTATTTCGTTAACAAGTTAGTTATACAGGATGGAAATTTTGTAATGCCACCTGAAGGGGAAGTACTTTTAATACTTTAGATAGAAAATTTTACTCAAAGAAAACAATCCTTTATTTTTGAAAAGAAAGAAAACGGCATTCAAAGATTTTTATAAATTTCGCTTGCCGCACACGGTAATCGAACCGACTAAAATCTGTTTAAGTTGCACCCTGTACTTTTATGAGGATGAAATCTCTTTAACTAACTTCATAAATTAAATTAAAGGAAAACAATGAAATCTTAAAATACTCTGAATAGAAACAAACTAAATAGCAAAAAACTGTTATGCCATTTAGTTATTGCCGGTATTACTTGTGTTTTCATGTATTGTCGTCTCCACCTTGTATACACAAAAGTAATAACTTGCTTTCACCACAAAGTTTGAAAGTAGAAAAGTTAAATGCACACTACTGATTTTAGCAGGTTAAAATTAAAAAAAATATGAGCAGTATGAGCTCATGAAATAACTCATTTTAAACGAATCTGCATATTAATTGATTTTATAAAACTACAAGATAATAATTTAATTTGTACTACAATATTTTTATCACAAATGAGTCTTTTATTGTTATTTGAACATTTAATTTATAGATACCGTTGGGGTCCTTTTTTCTTATAACTACAGATATACAATCAGTTATGTATGAACGAGAAAGTTGTTGAGCAGGACTGCCAATGCAGTAACTTACACATCCGATTCTTAAAATGGGTGTACAAACGGTGTATCTCACGATTCTCACGATGAGTTTTAACAGTTCTAACATTATGTTCAATGAGTAAATCATTAAAAGATCCTTGAAAAAGAGTTTATTCATATGACATGGAATCCTAATCAATCCTTACTAATATTATAAAAGCGAAAGTGAGTTTGTTTGTTACCTCTTCACGCCT